>QTSX02001631.1:0-144826 GCA_014839935.2 Entomophthora muscae
TTGCGTCCTAGCAAGGAGAGAGTAAAACTCTAGGAACATACACTCAGGCAGCTCATACAATATTTGGGAGTCTGGGGATAACCTGAGACCCGGGAGGAATGGTCACAGCAGAAGTGGCCAGGGGAGGAATCCCTTCAGATACAGGACAAGCCATGGGAGGGCACTTCATGTTGGAGGAATGGGTACTGTGGGGTTCCTGTCCACCAGTCCCCAAAGTGTGTCCTGGATTGTAGCCAGGGACTGGCTGGAAGGGATTGTCATTCTCTAGTAAGGGAAAATGTATCTCAGAAATATGTATAGGGGTCAAAATGGGCTTTTATTCACTCTCAGAAGGAAGATCCCCTTAGAAACCTTCTGGTATATGACCTGGGGGGTCAAGGAAACAATATGGATTTGCCAATACTTGGAGACCTCCAACAATATCTTGGACTCCTTGTACTTGGTCTTGGACTCCTGCACCTTAGTCTTGGACGTCTGCTCCTTAGACTTGGATGCCTGCTTCTTAAACTTGGACTCCAGTATCTTAATCTTGGACTCTGGTGCCGCGCTTAGGATCTAGCCTCTTATTCTTGGACTACTGCTCTGTTATCTTGGGTTGTTCTAGCCCAACCAAGCTCCTGCTGGTGATCAAAAGGCTTTCAAAACCTCTTGGCATAAACTCAGAAGGCCTCAGAAAGATCCCGTCAAAGACCCAGAAAGACCTCCAAAAGACTTGGAGAAGACCTTGAAAAGACCCCATAACTTTCCAGCCAGCCACCTTTTTATAGTGTCCTTTTCCCAACGATCCCACCTTCAAAATGGCTTTCTTCAGAATCTTAAACAATTGTCTCTCACTTTTCCTTATAATAACTTAAGCTTACATACTTACTTTCTCAAAAGCTTAAAGTATTAATTCACTATTTCCTCACTTATACTTTAAGCTTTTGGCTTTCAACCAATCATTTTCATCAGGAAACCTGCCAGAACTCAACCAATGAATGCAGAGCGCGGAAATAGACCATTTCTAAATTTCCACCGGGATTCAACTAGGAAAATATTTTCCACAGCTCAAACCGCTCAAATTGACAACTCTTTGCGCACCAAAGCGTTAACTGGTCCATTATTCTGGCACCAGTCTTCCCTGCATTCAACCTAAACTCATTTAAATAGTAGAATACTATTTAAACTGTTCTTTCTGGACCTCTTCAACGTTTTCCCCATATATTTAAAAATATTGTAAAATCCAAGAAAAATGCCCCACCAAAACAACTTTGTATCCAGCTCTCATAGCAACATACCTTCATCTATCCTAGGAACTTAATAAATCTCTTACCCACACTTCTATCCACATTTCTTCTTGATTTTAATACTAAACCAAGGCAAAAAATTCCACATTTTACCATCTTGGCAAATCAATTTGGCAAAATCTTGGCTCACTTCTCCAGACCACCAGTTCTTCACCATCATCTTTGGGTTCTTCAGACGGCTCTTCAACCACATCTTCCAGCTCTTCAGCTTAACCAGCAAAAAGTCCATCTTAGTTCCCAGAAAAGCTCCTTTCAAGTCTTTAAACAGACTATCAGTCTTCTGGCTACTCCTTTATTATGACCAGCTACTTTTGCATCATGATCTTTGAGCCCTTCCACTTATCCTCACTAGGAACCATCTTGGTTCCCATAATTCAATATGAATCAACAGTCCGTCAACTAGCCTTTACTGTGATCAAACAGTCCCTCTCACTAGTCTTTCCTGTTAATTCTGTGAACCACCTCAGTTCTTTATCTCAGTCCCCGTTACCAGAACTTGTAGACCCAGGCATGAGTCTACATTGAACTGGTGTTTGACTGGGCCCTTGCAAGTGGCACTCCACTTAGGCCATTCAACCATAGATCAATGTCTATGTGCTGTCTTTACTCACCCAGGTGATTAAGTCTGAGCTTTCAGTCACATAGTAATCAGCTCTACTTCCCAGAGGCCTGATCACACCAAGTTCTGCAGCTGCTTCCCTGAGCAAACCGCCTTGGTGACACCTCCAAGCAAATCTACACCCTCCAATGCTCACTTTGGGTTCTCCCCCAAAGCTTCCATGGGGACATAAACGAGGACATCCTACCAGTCTGTTAGGTAGGATGTTTGCTCACAGACCTCCTGCAAGTGTATCAGGGTACGTAGAGCCCTCAGAGCTCTTCCTCTCCCTGGCAGCCCGTGTTACCCGCCAGGGGTCCAAAACCTTCTCCCCCCAGACAGAAAAAAGTTCCCTGCTTGCTATCTCAGTCTTCACCCTTCCGCAGCCACAGTTCTCTGCTAGGTGAAGAACTATAGCCCAAAGCAGCCAATATCTTCTGCTGGGTGGAGGCAACATCTGCCTCTGGTAGTCCTTTGTTACCTACCAGCCAGGCCTTACTTACCCTAGTAGTCCTATGTTACCTACTAGGCTCACCTTACTTACCCCTAGTAGTCCTATGTTACCTACTAGGCCTCTACCTGCAACAAACAACCAAACTTTTGCTTGGCCAACTTAGCCCCGCCTGCAAACCACCAAACATGTGGACTGTCACAGGTACGGTATTTTAAAGTGAAAACACCAGTGGGATATTTCAAGGCACAAGTCTTAAGGCGTTTTCCAGGAACTTTAACTGGCTCTTCAAAGATCAGAGGAACTTTTTACCCTAGGATAGAGAGGTAGCTGTCCTTTAAGTTGATGATCCAGTTATATTCCCTAAGGAATTGAGTACCAAATAGCAGGTCATAGCTCTTGTTCTCCAGGACAACAGCAGGCGCAGCCAAGAGTAGCTTGCTAAACCGCATGGGAAGAGCAGAATAAGCTCCTATAGCATGAGTCATGAATAGCCCAGCTGTTTCATACAACTGATGATAGTTAAAGTCAGGGGCAAGTTTGAGCTTCTTGACAAGCTTCAAGGAGACAACATTCACAGGAGATCCAGTGTCCAGGATGGCCTTAATCTTCACCTTTTGGATGGGTATTTCCACACAAGTGGTAGTACAACCAAAAGGAGGGAGGACAGCCAGAATTTTTTGGGTTTCTGCCAGTTCTTTGTCCCACTTTTCAATCATGTATCTTAGGCCCAGGAATTTCTTATAGACTGTTTGGAGAGGGAGCAAGACTGAGACATTTTTGAACACAGTGTCAGCAACCTCAGCAGCTTCCTTGAAGGATTTGACAAGCACAGGAGATATATTAGCTTGAGTGAGGTAGGGGCAAGAGACAACCTCTTTAGCTTCAGGCAAAGGCTTGGCAGTTGTTGCAGTCTTCCCAGAACATAGCTTATAAGGGACTGTAATAGTTTCAGGGATGGCCAGGACTGAATACCCATAGGTGTTGGGATCTTTCATATCAGAATTTTCCATGTCAGAGTCATCAGATATGTTGTGGAATAGCAGCAGAATGGTAGGAGCCTCAGTGTCAACAGGCTCAGAGTCAACAATGGAGGGGGGAATCAAAGAAGACTGGGAAGAATTGTCAACCAAGAGCGTCTCCACCTCTAGGTTGACTGTTCTTTTCCTGCCTGCTCTTTGGGATCAGCTCCTTCAACTTGAGGATTGGTGAAGACCTGGGAATGATGACCTATCTGTCCACAGTTATGGCAACCCTGATGTCAAGAAGGATTCTGTGAGTTCATGGTAAGGATACACGGGCCACATGAAGACAAATCAGAGGTAGAGGTGGCACAATTTCATGCACAACTGCCCCAGAATGGGTAAGATGCATATCCTGCAACAGTGTCTTTATGCTCTTCATAGAAGAAAGCATGGCTTTATGAGCCTTAAAGTAAAGACACAGAAGCTGATTAACCTTGAGGGCTTGAGCGCAAGCCATGTAGGCTTCATGGGCTGTCAACTGTCTGCTTGTGATCAGTTGCTGTCCTTCCATATAGAATCTATCTGTAAATTCAGCCAGGGTCTCCTTTGGTTTGAAAGCAATGTGCATGAAAGCATCCTTCTTTACTTCCAGACTAAGGCCACCACCAAATTTGTCAATCAGAAGCTGCTTCATATCTTCCCAGGTCTTGATGGTGGGCAGCTCTGGCACTACTACCTCTTGACAGGTCGGGCGCAGACGGGTTAGAATGTGTTCCTTCTTAACCTCACCACAGGGTTCTCCTCATGGCAGCTTCATAGATAGTTAGGAAAGCTGCAATGGTTGAGGTTTTGGGGTTGAAGACTTGCTTAAAGGTAGGCTTGAAATGAACTTCTGGAGTTGGGCCACCATTGTTGCTATTGAGTACATTTATGCGTAGGGAGAATTCTGCTTCTGACTTGGTGGGGGGCTGCCTGGCCCACATCTGGCAAACACTATCTTCAAGGGTAGTCAAGGTGTCAGCAGTGCAGGTGCCCATATTATTAGCGAGGGTGGTCTGCTGCTCAGTAGCATCTAGGCGCTGGCCTTGTGCAGTTACTACCAAGGACAGTTCATCCAGTTAGGAGGTAATAGACAGACCCATCAAAAGGCAAGGGGCAAACCTGTTGTTCACGGAATCAATTAGCTCACTCATTTTTTGTATGTCTTTATCAAGCTCATAGTGGTCTTATTTCAAATGATGCACCTCATTAGCTAGAGCTATTAACTCTCTAGCACAGTGAATGCAGGGGGCTCCCAACAAGCCAGGACAACAGTCATCTATATCAATAACCCCAGTTGAACTAACAGCAGAGGCTATCACCTAACGCAAGGTAGCAACCTCTTGTTGCAATTCAGCAACTTGAGCCGTCAGCGCAAGCACTTGAAGGTCAGGCTGAAGGGCTTTGGGGGGGGGTGATCCTGACTGTGGGTAGATGCTCTTAAATCTCAAATGGCATTCCAGAGCCTCTGTTCTCTATCTGCTAGCTCGTTGGATGAAGGAGAAGGCGGGGCATCTGCTTTGGAGGCAGACATTTCATTTACTTGAGTCTGGAGTTTGGTGATGGTAGCGGCAGTAACAGCCCTTTCTTGATTAAAGTCCTCGCCAAGTTTGCGGAGGCCCTTTGCAGAATGGACCGCTACTTGCTGTAATTGGTCAAAGGAATAAGCACTGAACTTGTTGAGATGTTGCACAAGTCTTTTGAAGTTGGTGAGATAGGCGTTTAGAGTGGAGTCTACCTGGGCACACCAGGGCTGTTCTAGCTGGTGGAACTCATGAAGGCGCTCTCTGGCATACTTGGGAATGAATTGGTGCATTCTTCTAATGAAGATGACCAAGTGAGATTGGGAGGTGATAGAGTTGCACTGATTGTTGGATACTAAGGAAAACAGGGAATGGATCCACTGCTGGTAGGCCGCAAACCAATCCCAGTGATGAGTGATGGCAGCTTGCAGCGATGAAATCTCCTGAACGTGGAGCCCTAATATCATTTGATGACAGGCTAAGGTGGGTTGTACAAAGGAGAATAATAAATGTTCAGCGGAGCCAGTCGCTGAGAGGAGATGCTGTGGAAATTGTGGAGCTAAAATCAATTTGTAGTATTCTGCCTGATTTAACTGAAGCTGGAGGCAAGGGATGGCCCCATCATGGGCTATCCCAAGGGCTACTGCCATGACTTGTTCCAAGTCAGGGGTACCCAAAGGGTAGGCCACTAGGCAGGGACCACTCCCAAGGTTCAACACAGTAGGGACAATAGGTGGGTTGTTGTTGTCTTCTTCAATAGGAGGACTGGTAATTTCAGGTAAAGTTGGCTCTTGTATAGGTGGAGGCAAAAGTCCTAAAACATTGTTGCAAAAGGGGTAACCAAGGGGCTTACAGCCCCTGTAGTGAGCACCATTTTTGTTGTGACCTGAGGCGCGGCACAGATACACAACGGGGAATCCTAACCCTAGGATTGGATTTGTACTAAGTCTCAGTTAGAATGGCAGGGAAGACTATGCAATTACCTTGTGGCCCTGAATGAATAATATCTGCTAGACGTGGCTAGAGAGGCGCCAAAGTATGTGGAGACACAAAGACAAAAATGTGAATAGAACTTAATTTTTATTGGTGTATAATAAATGTAATATATGGTGGTTTGTGATACCATAAAACAATACCAGGACGGAGGATCACTTGCCACAAGCATGAGTGGGGCGAGTGAGTTGCACAGAATCAGGAAACTGAACAATTGTATTTCCCAATTTGGAGCCAGCCTCATTTTGAAGAGCAAAAGCGAAAGAGTTATTTGTCTTCAAAATAACCCATTGAAGGCAAAATCAAAACATGGTGAATGGCGGCATTCATGACAAATATGATACCACTACGGGATAAAAGCTCCAGATGAGCAAACCAGCGGTACAAAGAATTCTGGTATACTAGGCTACCGGGAGCTAGAAAGAAACCAAATGACATTAGCACAAGAATCACCTGCCACAATAGTTATTGATGCCTTGGAGAAGAAAGTTACAAGTCAGTCAAAGTTTAAATCACCCCGTTGGAATATAAAAGTGTTCGGGATTTCTAAATAAGATATTTCCTCAACTAGGCACTTTAAAGTTATGTCTCATGTGAGCTTTATATAGTTAATTCAGCAAGATAGGAAGCCACCACCAATCTATCTTCATGGCAATATTATTTGTGATGGAATTTCTCCCAAAGGATGGGTTTAGCAGGCAACCTCCAGAATTAACTCATACATAATGGAACATCCTCCATGTCAACAATTTCAGAAATTGTTTTTGCTTTATCTTTTATCATTTCAATTAAAAGATCAAAATAAAAATCAAACATTGCTTCTATTATCAGTGTCAATTATTTAATCAAGAAAAAACAATCTTTAATATTGAAAAGAAGAAAAATATTTTTTTAAAGGTTGACATGGAGGATGTTCCATTCTGTATGAGTTAATTCTGGAGGTTGCCGTTTAGCATATTTAATTGTTGATTTTGAATCTGATATAAGTATATTGGCTTGTTTAAAAGCGAAACATTGCATATTCTAGGGGTTACTGAGGAAGATACACTGCTTTATGTTATCGAAAGGAGAGCTTCATCCTCGTGTTTTGCAATGAAATATAGTTATTGGTCCATTAATATTGCTATTGAAAAATGTGAAGCTCAGAGTTCTAGAAAGATGACGTGTTGAAGTAAACTTGCGAGTAACTTTGGCTAAATAGATAAAATGGTTGGATATTGAAAGCTTTAACAAACTGGGGGTTAAAATCTTCAATGGAGCTTTAGCTGATGTCTATAGTTGGATTTTTGGGCCAATTTAAAGCTTAGGAAGCGAAAGAAAGAGTAGGCTTAAATACAGTAGACTCAGCGATGAGCAGTTGAAAGCAATATGACAAGAACAAACCGTGATCATTGAAAGAGTCAGAGAAAGAAACGGATCCAAGTTGGATTCGTGTTAAAGGAGTCATTAAAAGCCTCTATTGTGGGCTAATCAAACTCAATGTAGAAAAGCTTAAATATATTTAAGATGCTTAGAAGCGAATAAACTTACATATTTGCTTGTGTATGCATGCATATTGGAACACCCAGATGTTTAGACAAGTGTATGAACCTTCTGGTTTGTTTCATTAACGTGAAGAGTAGAAGTGTTAGATGAAGCTCTCCTCTTACCTTGCTATGGTGAGAGACTTGTTTTGCAAAGAATAGACTCAGAAAAATCAAGCAGCCACAATTTAAAATTTAATGTGGTTTATTTTCGGGATTGGACGAAAAAGTGGGGCTATTCAAGGGCTTCGGATGCAAAACTATTCGGTTCAAATTTAGAGGGAGACACAGTGGGGGTGGGTTTTAAATTAGAAGGCTAAGTAATATGGGGAAGGGACATCATTCTTGTTGTAAAGGGAGGCGGCTGAAGCGAAGATAAAAATACTCTACTTAGTGACAGCACACATCCAGATGCGCGTCTTGTACATTTTGAACAGGTCTTTGACCAGCTCACGGAAATCTACACGCTCATCTGCAATGAAGAAAAATGTCAGCTTGCGACGATCCCTAATTGGGTTAGTTCAGAAATATGTGCATCGCTTACCATTGATATTCGGCATCAACAACCTCCATAGGAAGATTATGCTGGCGGATCTTGGCTTGGCACAGTTGGAGTGAGCGAGCTTCGTCCTGACATTTAGTGACCAGTAGGCTCACTTCATTGGGTTGAGCATGGCGGAATATCTTTTTGGGGTCAAGATTTCTTGGGGTGTCGCCTGCCTTTAAACGCTGCTCTTGCTGGATATCGGCAAGTTGCGTGGGACTAATATTCTCTTGGATTATTTTGCCAAGATCTTTTCCTCGGTCCGCCTCTACAATAACAAGGTCGCCAATTTTAACGTTGACAGGTGAGTCAATAGGGATATAATAGACATCGGTTCGGCCGCTTTTAAATTCTACAACGTAGTAGCGTTCAGAAAATCTTTGGTGTGAAAATGAAGGGCGATTATCGTTTAACTCTAGCTTAAACTGTGAAGTTTCGTCATCCTCGGATTCGGCAAGGGTGTGGAGTGATTTGTTGTTGTTATCGAGTGAATCCACGGAATTAGGAGGCGAGGGACGACGAACGGGAAAGGCGGAAGCAGCAACGGAGTGGCGGCGATTCAAAAGAGCAGCATAATTCTCCATGGCTAGGGTTTCCATCTGAGAGGAAAGGTAGTCTTCATAGTCCCAATCAGAGCCAAACTGAGGCGCCATAGAATAACGGCGAGCAAACCTGGGTTCAAACCCAGCCAGCCCCTCAGGAATTCCTGGCTGGCCCGCT
This sequence comes from Entomophthora muscae, assembly GCA_014839935.2. Classification (NCBI taxonomy): domain Eukaryota; kingdom Fungi; phylum Entomophthoromycota; class Entomophthoromycetes; order Entomophthorales; family Entomophthoraceae; genus Entomophthora; species Entomophthora muscae. Next base: position 8,643 of record QTSX02001631.1, read on the forward strand.
GGGGTTGAGGAACTGTATGAACCTCTGCGGGATGGATTACCAAAAGAACGGCCCAGCCCAGAGTCAGGGGAGGTGTTGGCGTTGTCTCCGTCAAAGGCAGAGAATACACTTCCACGGAAAGCGGACATGGGGCCAGCGACGCTCATGTTTCTGCCGCGAGGGGCGGGAAGCCCAAAACCAGGATTAAATGACATGCGGCGTTGAGGAAGAAATTGTTCATTGAGAGCATGAATATAATCCTGTTGGCTGGCAAAGCCGGCCTCGGGAAGGCCTGCCCAAGAAGAGGTGCGAACACGTTCTTCAGCCCCCCAAAATTCAGGTCTCAATCGGGAGCCCATGCCGCTGCCCTGCAATTGAGCAGTAGCAGCAGCCAAATGACGCAAGTAGTTCTCTTCACTTAAACCTTCGCCTTTTTGCATTTGAGGAATAAAAGAAACACTAGCAGCGCGTGTGATTTTGGGGAAAACTCCATCGAATTTGGGAGGCTTGACAGGATGGGGAATTCCAGGAGGAGCAGCAAGAGAGCCACGCCTTGAGCCTGATGCCTGCTCTTGACCCCAGGGGCTTTCGTTGTAAGACTGGGAAGTAGGTACAGGGATGGGTGTAGGCATAGATGGGCGCTGAAGGGTTAGGGAAGGTCGGGGGTTACTTACTTCTAATGAGTCTATGACAGGCTCTTTCGGACTGGCAACTGCGGACATTGGGAATAGATTCAAGTCTAACTGTTCAGCGGAAGGCAAGGGCTGAGGTGGTTTTGGTTGGGCCCGTGCAAGGGTGACTGTCGCCTGGCAGCCTATTAAGCACATTCACTCAATCATTGCCCCGCTCAACTCACCTTCCCCTGCTATTGGCTGCAGGCGAGGACAATACATCTGCCTAGCCTGGAACGGCCAAGGTTTCAAACACTACCCCTACCAAACTAGATTAGGAATTTATTACGCATTCACGAATGACATTTCCCTTGAAGATCTTTATTCTAGGCTCGGTGAATCCTCACCATTTCCACAAATGCCATCATCCTCTGTTCAATGTCGAGGTTTCAGCCCACTTTATCCTCCAAGCACACTTGCTTCACACGCCCTGCTGATTAATCGATTCTACATTTAAAGTAGAGCCTACCATTCTGACTACATTCAATATAAATGCTAAATAAAATGCTACTTTTTTAATTTAATGCATTAAAACCATGGAGCCCCAGCTTGAAAGCGACACTGTTTAAGATCTACAAATAAAGTATCAACACTCCTTATTTCTCCAGCAGAGTTTAATGTAACTCTGATCTAATCAACAACAAACACCTATCACTGAAGGGCAAGGTTATTGAGTGAAACGCCAACCACTGCATTGCAATGCTTGGCATATAGGATCAACAAGGATCTAGTACCTCAATTGATTACATGCATCATATTTATATTGGTACCTGGATTTCTAAGCCTTTAAAGCCCTATATAAATTCCATACATGCTATCAGCTGCTCAAGTTTGACTTTTTACCACCCTCACAACTTGTTATTGTCTTGCATATACTATATCTCCATCAGGCTGCATCCCAAAGCACCTGGGAAGTTTCAATAACAACAATCTGTTCAGGGCAGCTATGTACCATCTTAACCAGGGCTGCATCAATTCCACCAATGAGATAGAGCCTGGGTTTCAACTTGGTTCCACATCATCATAGCCTGATCCTTGAATGGTAGCAAAGTTTACAATCCATGACTTCCAACCCACCCCATCCAACCACCACAAGCTTCTTGGAACATTCTTCAGGGCTAGTCCTGGCTCCACATCTGGCTGGGGGTCTGTAAGATCTGAGGTTTCAGGGTAGGGTATTATAAATTATAAACTAGGGCCTTTAGACCAAGTACATTAATATTGGTTAAATAAAGAAAGGTAGGTAGAGTTTGTAATAATTACTGGATTAAAGCTCCTAACAGCTTATAAGAGGTAAAGTAAGGGCTAAGACAATTAATCAATCCTAAGAAAATAAAATAAAGTTCAGCCTTAATGACAGAGGACTGTGTCAAACACTATATCTCTAAATCAGGATATTGTTCACCACTAATTGGTGGATTGAAGCTATCTACTATAAGGGTTTGAGTGCCACTAAAAAGATTGCCTAGCTGATGATAAAGGTAGCCAAAGGGAATCATAAAATGATAACTAAGATTCAAAGATAAGGATGCAGAAATAAAGATTTATTGAAAGGGAAGAACAAAAGCCAAAAACCTAACAAGTACCTTTTTGGGGGGCAAGTCAAATAATTTCAATTTAGAGTTGAGAATGCAAAAACCAAGCCTTTTTATTAACTTGGGCAAAGTGAGGTATAGAAAGGGAAGTAAGGATTCAACCAAGACTGGTAAGAGAAAGTAATTGAGGTGCTTATAATCAAATATGGGTTTAACTTATTTAAGTTAAAGACTTGGGAAGACAGCAAGAAGAAAGAGCAAGGACAGCGACGTAACTTTCTGAAGTAAGATCAAGCAAAACAAAGCCAGAAAACCCAAGTCCAAAAGCGGACTGCATAAACCGCAGGAAAAGCAAAGAGGGTAATAGATTCAGACTTAAACATACTAACTTAAAGTTTAGGTCCAAAGTTTGAATTCTGTTGATTAAATAGGTAAGTTTGGATTAAACTGCTAACTTAAATTTAGGATAAGCTGTTGTAACTGTGCTGTTTTAGCAGATTTACACGGGAAAAAAAGTTTAGAAGCTAGATGATAATCTTTATTGGAAGATAGTGATTATATAGTTCATGTGAATCAAGAATAATAGAAACAAGATTGATGATCACACGGCTGGATGGAAGAAGGGGATGGCTTGATCCTGATAATGAGTCAAGCGCCAAATTGAGGTATCTACTGTAAAGGATCATCATCTGTTCATATTGTTGGATTTGGTAATTTGAGTTGACTTCCTAGTCTGGCTTCGTGTGACCGGATAATCAGATTGTGGGTCATGAACTCGCTTGGTTAAAACCTTGCTGGCGGGTCAAGCCTGCGGTTTTGACAAAGCAGTGATGAAAATAAAGGGATTGGAGGTAAAACAAAATAAGGTGTTTTTCCCAGAAACAAGGTGTGATACCCAGAAAAAAGATGCATAATAGCAGATAGTAGGAAAAAATAATCCTGAAAATACCCCCATACTGCTAATATTGAGTGTGTGATAGTCACTGAGCAGGTGTTGGTAGTGTGTGAAGTTTTCTTCAGGTTTCCAAGTAGTGTCTTCCAGTTTGTAGTCTTTCCAAAGAATGAGGTATTCCATTCCTGATTGGAGGTTGTTGTAAATTCACTGCCTCCTTTGGCTTTGGATAGGACTGTATTTCCTTGTCACACAAAAAAGACTGCACAAAGACCAGCAAAACCACTAAATTCACTCAATGATTTAGCCCACACAGTGGATGTAAGATTTGTGTTGGCATACCCTGCAGGACCCCTGGCTCTAGTTGCTCCGGCTTGGGAAGAAACACTAGTTAATTTGGACTATTTATTAGCTTGGTATTGTCTGCTTTTAAAGACAATCAGGAACGCCTAATCAAATGGGGCCACATCAACAACTACCAAGTCAACTAGATCTGAAATGCTTGCATTGCCTTCCAGCCAATCAGGGGGGGGGTTGCAGAAATTACATTGAAACCCTCCAGTCCCCCTGGCCAACAAAAATACTCCCATGACCAATCAGATGCTACATTGGAGGCCATGTGACCAATATCTGCCAAACCCATCCCTTTTAACAAGGCCAGGGGACTTTGAGTCCCCTGCTTGTCAATTTTCAATTTACTAAAAGTTTGGAGTTTTGACACACTAAATTTTAAATTTTATTGTTTGGTTGGACTTCTGTTTGAGTCCCCCATCTTCTAGAATTAAAGTGTTAGTCTTTGCTTTGATCCTTACCTTTAAACTTCCCGTTTTGAACCTGGTCCCTCTTCTGGGACCCTTTAAACTGACCCCAGCGTATAGTGGTTTAGGTTTTTGCTTTTGTTTTAAATATTTACACTCAAACCTAAGTTTTTTTAGTAAAAATCAATATAAAAACCTACTTTATTTCTGATTTTTTCTTTAAACACTTCAATTTCAAACCCACTCTTGTCCCTGATCACTTTAAAGACACCTGAGCACGCCACCAAGCTCTCCAAGCCTACTTTGTTGCTCCTCTTGCCTTCTTGCTTGTGGCTGCCTTGGTTGGTTCCCTTTTTACTGCTTGCAATCAAAAAATCCCACCAATCCTCTCCAAATTTTGTGGATAATCTGAATATGATACTCCTAGTTATAAGATTTGTTGCATTTTCTTTGGCTCCTTTCTTGCTCCTTCTGTGGTCTACCTCACTGGACCTTTGGTCTAAAATCTCCTCTTCTGTGTAGCTTGCAAGTGAGGCCCCCTCTAGCCTCCTGAGTTTGCCTGGTAGTCTCTTTTATTCCAGGGAGGCTGTGGTGAAAAGTCTGACATGTGATGATCTGGACCTGGATGGTGATGACTATGCTTTTCCTGCTCCTGTGGGCAAGATGGTACCAGTGTCTGCCCCGCCTGTCTTAGAAAAGAGTAACTTGGTACCTTTGCGCGCTTCTGTGATGTCCCCTTCCTTCTGTTTCTGACCGTACCCCCTGGCTGCTCACCGGTTTGGCGCTGATGGCACTGAATGCCTATTTCCCTCAGTTGTCCCCCGTGTCCTTCCTGTGGTTACCCCTTTGAGCGGCTGTTCCAGTTCTCCACTGGACAGCATCCTGGTGGTTTGTTTCACCAGGATGGGAGCCAAACTTAGTTAGTTTAGCCCCCCTCTCTCACAGTTGTGGTGTGAGAAGATCTCTTGAACTTCATATTTCTCAGTTCCCTGGATCTGGAGAGAAGATGGTGTAGTCTTCTCTTGATGTATAGGAGGAGGTTGTCTTAATTTCAACAAGAGTGAGCAGTGGAAGACATTGCAAATACAAAAATGTTTGGGAAGGATGAGTCTGAAATCTGTACTCCCAATTTTTCTGCCACCAAGAAAGGACCAATGAAGCAAGGGCAAGTTTTCTGAGAAGCAATGATTACAGGAAGGTTCCTAGTGGATATGAGTACCAATTTATTGGTCTTGATGTTGTTGCCAGAAATTCTCTTCTTATCATAGTATTTCTTGTAATCAAGGATGTTGGTCTGGAGGTGTAGTGTAAGCTGACTTGAATTTTCTTGATCAAGGTAGAGAGCTCTGCTTCAGACTGTGAACAGGAGTTTCTCTATAAGTTAGGAAAGAAGGAGGTTTTGAGAGAGGGGGACTAAAATAACTAAGTTTGGCTCCCATCATGGTGAGACAAACCACCAGGACACCATCCAGTGAACCACTGGAATGGCCACTATAAAGGGGGACCAAAGTGTCAGGGATCCAACCTGTGGGGGGTTCCTGAGAACTTGCAGGCGGACGGCCCGCAGGCCTAGCAGGGAGAGCCCACCATAAGATTGGGGCTAACTTTACAATATAAGATAACAATTTTCCAAGGACTGCCCAAGGTCTGCTTACAGGCACCATAGAATCAATCAATCCGGTAAGGGTGATATACATCACCCCAAATATCTGAGTGGAAGTGGATTCATTAGTGGTAACAGATTCTTGCGGGCGGTTGGGCCACGGGGTGAGGGGCAGTGTCATTGGAACCAAATATGTGGGCAGGGAATTATACTTGTCTCGGAATAGCAGAGGGGGCCAGATGATTTTGATGCCTTCTCTGTAAAGGACTTCTGTCTCTCTAGTTCTAGCTTTGGGGTTGTGGATGAGAATCTCCTCCAGAGTAAACTCCAAATACACTGGGTTGGGTGGGTACTCGGTGAAATGTACTGGGCCAAAGGGAGCTCCTGGTGGACAGTAAAGATTGGGCGGCTGGTCTGCAGTTTCTTGGGGTAGGTGAGCACGGGGTGCAGAGCCCCAAGGAGTAGACTGTAAATGAAGTAAAACTAATAACAAGTATGGTACAATCTGATTGAACCAAAGGTTCATGTCACTTTATTGCAAGGATGGCAATGGGCATCTTCCTGGCAGCCCAGGGTATAAGTATGCCCATCTGTCATGGTAAAACTTTCACAAATTCTGTCAGCCCAGGTTTTCCTGATTACCAGCTCTTCCCAGTCTTTGGTGGCATCAATTGTGGGGGTTATTTAATTGGCTGGTTTGAACTGAGAATGCTCAAATTCCCTAGTCAGGTTATGGGATTGGTCGCCTCTGGGTGGCCTGCATTCTATGGGAAAATTATATGTTTCCCCTTCTGTGTGGGCCCAAGTTATTGCAGAATCTGTGGCTGGACCTGTCCGTTGATTGGCTGTTTTATCAGGAACCTTTAGTATGGAGAGTATTGGTGTAGGTACATTTGGTTCATCAAGCTTAAAAGGATTTTCTGAAGTCAAATCCTGTTCTAATTTGAGCCCAAAAAACTGCAGGCGGCTGGCCCTGCAGGCTGGCGGCCCGCGAGATGCTAGGGTTTGAGTTTTGTAGTTGAGGCTTTTTGATAAGTATAGTTGATAGGAGTTTGTCATTTGTGACACAAAGGAGAGACGCAAGAGATACTTGAGGGAAATAGGTGTTCAAACCCATCATCCCCAATCCAGTGAGCACCCAGGGAGTACACAAGGGACCATACTCTGAAGCACCCGGGGCCTGAAAAAGGTCAGGGATCTCCTTGCCTAACTGGGAGGAAGGGGCCACAAGAGGTTCCTCATTGGGAGGAGCATATAAACCGACAACAGGAGAGTACAGCTCCAAATTGCCGTATGTGAGAATTTTAACCAAGATCTCACCAGAGGAGAGAAAGTTGCTAGCATGACCAGGAAGATCATCCAGTAAATTCAATAGTCTAGAGGGATCTTCTCTCACATTATAAACTGAGGAAGACACGTTAAGCCACAGATCTGAAGAGGCAATGCAAATAAGTATCAACACAGGAGCCAAGGAAAAAATTAAGAATTTTAAAACAGGGATTATCATTTTTAAAATCTGCATAGATTTTTAAATCTTTTGGTGCATTGGAAGTACCAAAATACAAAAGGAATTAGACCCTAGGCAGCAGTCTTAAACCTAGGAGTAAAGTTTGGATTTGGGATAAGGATAAGACTTGTACTAAGCCTGGGACAGCTTTAAGGAAACTGTATAGAAAGACGGGGTTGAAACAAAGCAAAAAATGAAGAAACTCCAGGTAATATTAGGAATTTATTATAATTTTTAATCTAAGAACTAGATCCAAAGTCGTGGTTTGAAAGCAAAAGTAAGTTTTCAAGTTACTATACACTAACAGTAGTTTATGTAGGTTCAAAGAGACAACAGAAATTGAGGAGACTGAAAAAGATAAGAATGTATATTACTAAAACTAACACTTTGAAATGTATAAAGCTTTGATACTGAAGCAAAAAAAAATAATTAATTGAAGTCAACAACTTTAATGTGGATAAAGAATGAGCAAGCAGGGGACTGTCAATTATATACTTTTAGGAAGTATAATAAACAAGATAAAGGGGAAAATTAAGAAGAGAATGATACTTTATTGGATATGAATATAGGATAATATATAGTATCATGGGAAGCCACATGTTGTCCATGTACATCATGGAGGTCATGGGGCTTATCTGAGTAATTTTCCCCTTAGGTCACGAGGCTTATTCAAGCTGTATTCCTTTTAGGACCTGGATTGTATGATTCCTGTTATAGATGGTCAAATGATAGTGGTGCCACCAACTTAATGATTAGTTGGTGAGCCGTTTGGTGAACTACTCTGAGTGTTAATTCCCCAAGAGGGAGTAATTAAAGGTGTTACAACATCTCCCCCTGGGATGCTGGAAGGTGGAACCTTGGGAATTTTCTTAAGAGTGTTGAGGATGCAGGCTTGGTACTAATCTAGTTTGGTGTTGGGCACAGGGAGTCTGGAGTTGTGCTGGGCTGGGATGTCCTTACTTTGCACAGGCGGAGGCAATTGTGGTGCATGCGCTTTAGTTTGGTTCAAGCGCCAATTCTCTTGATGAGGTAGGTATTGTTAGGCTTGACCTCCATGACAATGCCTGGCCCACGTAACCCTGGATCCAACTTATGCTGATTGTGGTTGAAAAACCAGATTTTGTCCCCAACTTGGAATCTTTCTTGTTTTAGTGGGATTGCCTCTCTCTCAATTCTTTTTTGTTTCATGTCTTCCTGGTCTTTTCTACCATGTTTTACGTCAGGATCACTGTTGTCTGGCACCTTTTTAGGTAGAGGTAATTGCGGTCCTGTGGTTGTACTAACAAGGGCAGGCTTTTGCCCATAGACAAGTTCATACAGGCTTTTGCCTGTGTTGCGGTTGACTTGTGTTCTCCATACCATGAGTGCTGTTGGTAACATGTTAACCCAAGCTTTTAGATTATTAGCAGATAACTTACTGAGGGATTCCACTAGCAAGCTGTTTAGTTGTTACACTCTTCCATTTGCTTGTGAATGATACAGGCTGACTGTGATGTGTTTTATTCAATTTTTGGCGAGGTAGATATTGGTGTCAATGACCTTAAGTTTGGTCCCTCTATCTGTGATCAGGAGGTCAGGTTTACCAAACTTGCCTATGATTTCTTTTCCAATAAATTGTCTCACATCATTGCCTTTGTGTTCTTTTGTAGCTTGTGCTACAGGCCACCTGGTTGCAAAGTTGATAGCTGTTATGATGTACTTTTTGCCTTTGTTATTGCCAGGCATTGGTCCCAAAATATCCAGTAACTACACTTTGAAAGGTTGTGTGATTGAAACTGGTAGTACTGACTTGGGTAGTGCCTTGGTTTGGGCGTACTTCTCACAGACTTTGCATTGTTCCAGTACTTTCTTGATATCATCTAGCATGCTGGGCCACCAGTAGTGTGTCTTGAGGTATTTTTGCAAGTTTTTTCTACAGGTGTGGCCCAGGTCTCTGTGATACCAGAGGATTGTGTCAATCTTTTGCGTTGACGGGACATAGGGTACAGTGTCACCATTTGGGAGCATTTGGTGTAGCGTGCCATATAAGTTTTTGAACAGGTGTTTGTTCTTAAGGACCTTCTCTTGGATGTCCATTAGTGACAGGTGGAAATCTTTCTTTGAGATTCCTCATGATTAACATAGGTCAATTGGGGTCCACATCAGTGTGTAGAACGTGTTTATTGTATAGCCTTGATAGGGTGCCTGTGGTAAGCATTTCCTTGCCTGACTTTTATTTGATTTGCATGGGGTATCTCTTTATGAGGCTCATTAATTTGGCTTTTCTTCTTGATAAGTGTTGCTGCGTTTGAAGAATATCAATGACTTGTGGTTGGTTAGCACTTTGAACGTTTGTGCTCCTTCCAGATAACATTGCCACTTCATGAGGCAGTGCAAAATAGCTACCAGTTTCTTGTCATGTATTGGATATCTTTGTTTGCCATCAGATAGCTTCCTTGATTTGTATGCTACAGGGAGGAAGTACTTTTCTTCAGTTTGAATTTTGAGTACCCCTTCTATGGCGTAATCTGAGGTGTCAGTTTCTAACTTGTATGCTCCTTCACAATTTGGGTATTGGAGGATAGGGGTGGTGACCATATGCTCTTTTAGTTGTCGGAAGTGTTGGTCCCTTAGTGGTGTCCACACAAACTTGGTTGTTTTTCCTATAATGGCTGACAGGGGGCAGTCAGAGCACCCCAGTCAGGGATGAATCTTCTACCGTAATCTACCATGCCCAGGAAAGTACAAAAATCTCACTCTTATTCCTTGGTGCTGGCATGTCAGTTATGGCATGTATCTTTTATGGGTCTGGTTTGATTCTGTCCTTGCTAATAATGTGCCCAAGGAATGGAAGTTCAGACAAGAAGAAGTCACACTTTGAAGGTTTGGCAATGAGTTGGTTTTCTTTGAAGATGCAGAGGACCAGGCAAACATCTTCCCAGTGTTGCTTTAAGGTTGGACTGCAGATGATTATGTTGTCCAGGTAGATGATTTCTTGTTTTCTGATGTGTTTTTTGAAGACCTTGTTCATGAAGGTCACAAAGGTGCTGGGAGAGTTCATCATACCAAAATTGAGAACTACACATTCAAAGGACACATGCTTGGTTCTGAATGTGGTCTTTGATATATCTTCAGGCTTCACGCAAATTTGGTGATAGCCTGCTGTCAAGTCAATTTTTGTGAAGATTTGGGACCCCCTAGGGCATCAAAAAGGACATCAATCAGGGGCAGGGGATACCTTTTCTTAATTTTGACATTGTTGAGCGCTCTGTAGCCTGTGACTAGGCAGAGTCCTCTGTCTTTCTTTGCTACAAATAAGACAGCAGCACCAAAAGGCAAATTTGAAGGTCAAATTAGGCCTTTCTCAAGGGCTTTGTCAAGATAGGCTTTTAAAGCATTGTCTTCTTGAGGTGTGAGACAGTAAATGGGGCGTACCTTTGGTAAACATCCCTTGAGGTCAATTTTGTTTTTTAAGCCTCAGTTGGGTGGTAATCCTGGTAAAGTTTCTTGGAAGACAGAAGGGAATTCAATGACTAGCTGTTCTCAAATGTAGCCTCTCTCACGTTTGATTTCTGTATTTTTAAAGTGGATAACCTCATATGTGCAGGTGTTCCAATTTATTTTGCTGGGGTCCTTTTCCTCTTCTGTCTCCATGATCTTCACAAATACATGGTCTCTCATAAGTGTGTCAAGATGAGTTGGGTAGACATGGTGGTGCACCTTGCCTTGTTGTATGGTGAAGATAGCACTATCCCAGTCAATAAGAGGTTTGGTATTTATCATCCAATCTAGGCCAAGTATAATATCATACTTGGGGGTTGGTATGTATGGTGAAACCCATCATCAGTTAGTTGCTCAAATCCTGATTGTTGTTGAGTTACTTCCTGATTGTAAGAGATTGTGATTGCCTTTCAAATGAAGCAGTCATTCCGGATGCTCAAGACACCAACTAGCTTCCGGTTTGCCCAAGACACCAAATAGCTTCCAGATTGAAAGTTGCACCAACTAGGCATTAATTTATCACCTGATTAGTTAACCAACTGTGGTTATCAACCAACTTCCCCAAACTTGAGCCTTCAGTAACCCCCTTGTGCCGCTGGGGCTGTTCTCACCTTCCCCTTATTGCTGTGCTGTGCTGATCCCCAGCTGTTCAACATTCATTTCCTCCTTCCTCTACCCCATGCAATGACCAACTTGCCTTGATTTATAAAGTAAGTTGTAGTATATAAACCCCTCTCCTTTTTTCAATAAAGACACACACTTATACCCCCTTATTTTAGCTACACCATTAAATATTCTTTGATTGTATAATTTAAAGATTACAAAGGCTAGTCTCTTCTTACTGACTATACTGCCAATTAGCTCAACTAGAAGTCAGTACTTGAGGATTTGCTTTCAAGTTTTGCCGCCGCTACTACTCCAAACCCTTTGTTGTTCTCCTGGTCCAATCACCTTTGTACAACCAAATACCTGTCTGGTTTCCAACTGGTACAGTACTCAGTTCATTGACCGACATCTAGATCTGTCTCCCATTCCATCATCCCCTCCTAGTCTGTTGACCAACCAACCAACTACCCTCACTCACAGTAGCAAGAGCACCACAGTATGATAGGGCTACTGAGTGTAGTCTGCATGTCTCCTATTTGGAGCGTTGAAGGGCTTTGCTTCCTTGGTGACTGATGTGCTTCTGTTATATTCCATGACAACTCTCTTGATGTTGCTTCAAACCGTGGGTAATTTCATTAGGTTGGCAAATTTCTTGTCAACAAGGGATTGGTCTGCTCCAGTATCAAATAGTACTGTGCCCTGATATCTGTGAAAGTGGAAAGGATAAATGAGGAGTTTATTTCCAGTTTGGGCGGCAAACAGTAAAGGGTTGCTGGAGGGTACTTGGATCATGATGATTGAGTCCATATCCTGGTCCCTGTACAATTCTTGTAAATTGGGGGAGAGCGGCTTGCCTAAGCACTCTCCTGAGCTTTTCCCTCCTCATTGGTGTCTTTGATGCTTGCCTGTTTAGCTTGCACAGTGCAATTCCTGTTTCAAAGATGGGCGTTACTGGCTTAGTTGTTTTGCTTATTAGGTCAAGGGTCCTTCTTTGATGTGGGGCTCTCCTTTTGTTTGTTTGTTTGTTTGTTTGTTGTTAGATTTTTGAGCTGCACATTTCCCTTCCAAGAATAAATCTTTGAGATTCTTGCAGCAGGTCATGTCAAACTGGCGTTTAATGTGTGTGGAGAGGCCATTGTAGAAGTCTAGTTGTGGCCCAGGATTGTCAAAGTTAATGGTGTTAGGAGCTCAGTCACATAAGTTTTTGTACGCTTCAATGTACTCCTCTATTGTTCCTTTCATTTTGAAAGTTCTGAGTTCTGTCATGATCAACACATTAGAATCCTTCATGGCAAACTTTTTAAGGAACGCGGCCTTGAACATATCCCAGTCTTCATTTTGAACAGGGTGTTGTTCAAGCCATTCACTTACAAAACGTGAGGCGGTTTATGTGACACAAAGGGCAATTTTGTTGGCCCAGAGTCTACAGGGGTAACCCACTTTTGTAAATTTACTTTGTGTGCTGTTAATCCAGAGTTTGGAGTTTTCCTAGCTTAATCCTGCAAACGCCTCAATTTCTGCTGAGCGTAGGTGTTGAAAGACAATGCTAGGTATCTCAGCCAACTGCAGGCTTGCAGAAGTTGGAGGTGGGTTCACAAGTTTACAGGCATTGAGGAGATTAAACTGTTTGATGGGGAAAAGGACGTTGTTGAAGATGACAAAGCCTGCAGGGACGTCCTGTCCTTCTTTTTAATCTCTCCAACCTGCAGGGAGGGCCATTTGCTGGATCCTTTTCTTAGGAGGAATTTTTCCTTATAGTTGTGTAGGTGTGGATAACCTACCTGTGCTACCACTGTCAAGTTTAAACTTATGGTAAGTATAATAAATGAGATAAAGGTGAAATTAAGAAGATAATGATACTTTATTGGATATTAATATAGGATAATATATAGTATCATGGGAAGCCACATACTGTCCATGTACGTCATGGAGGTCATGGGGCTTATCTGAGTAATGTTCCTATTAAGTCATGAGGCTTATTGAAGCTGTGTTTATTTTAGGGTCTGGATTGTTTGAGCACCATAATAGATAGGCAAATGATAGAAGTGCCACCAAGTTAATGATTAGTTAATGATTTGTGCATTGGCCATTCAGTGAACTACTCGGGGTGTTAATTCCCTAAGAGGGAGTAATTGAAGATGTTGCAGCAATAGGATAATATATAGTATCATGAAAAGCCACATAATGTCCATGTACGCCATGGGGCTTGTCTGAGTAAAGTTCCTCTTAAGTCACAAGGCTTACTCAAGCTGTGTTCTGCTAAGTACCTGGATTGTGTGATCCCTGTAATATATGGCCAAATGATAGTAGTGCCACTGACTTAATGATTAGTTGGTGAGACATTTGGTGAACTACTTGGGGCGTTAATTCCCTGAGAGGGAGTAATCAAAGGTGTTGCAACAGGACCAAAAGTCCCATGTCTTACTTTAAGGGAGAACACTTGAGTTTAGAGGGTCACCTGACCCAGGTGGCAAATCTTATTGGCCAGGCCAGAATTTTTGCAGGGATAATTCAGGGGGTTTGGAGAGTTTCTCAATAATTTATGGTTTGGATTTTGATTGGCTGCCACCTAAAGAATGCTTCAGGAGGACATCAACTCCAGCTACATTGATTCTTGTTGATTTGGCAGAAGAACACCTAGATTGGTTATCTTGCAATTGCTTCAAATATGGACAAAACCAAGCCAGCAAGTAATCCAAATTGATCAGGAATTATTCCCAGGTAGAAACAGAAATCAGGGAATCAACAGATGCCTTCTGGGAGGGGTAAGCTAAAACAAATCTCTTGCCAATTGTGTATGCTATATCATTTAGCGAATTCAGGGGTTTAGCAGGAATTTGAGAGGATTTCTTGGTGCAACAGGGAAGCATTGTTCTATCCAAAGCCAAAGGGGGAAGTAATTTTACAGAGGTAGTATCTCTGAGGTTTTCTTGGAATGCTTTCATGCCAATAGATTTGTGGTATACCAAGTTGTAGGAATATTGGGCAATAAGAAGAAGGTTGGACCAGTTGTCCTGCTTCTCATTAATGAAAAAACAGAGGTATTGTTCAAGGGTTTGGTTTGTTCTCTCTGTTTGGCTGTCAGTTTGTAGATGGTAAGAAGTGCTGTAGAGAGAGTTGAATCCAAGAGAAACCATGAGATTGTGCCAGAAGGCAGAAGTAAAATGAGGCTCACAATCAGAGACTATGTTGTGAGGGACTCCATAGTATGGGAAAATGTAATTAATGAATATGCCAGCTGTCTGTTTGGCAGTGATGGTTGTGTGGTAAGGGCAGAAGGGCGGCTTTTTTTTAGAAGCAGTCAATAACCATTAAAATTGTTTCAAAGCCTGTATAAGTAGGTAACTGAGTGATATAGTCCATGAAAAGACTTTGCCAGGGTCCCTCTAGAATCAGAAAAGGACATAGAAAGTCATATGGTTTAGAGGTACAATTCTTGTTTATAAGGCATACCAAGCAGCTAGATACATATCAATTGATGGTTTTTCCATCTGAGGCCACCAGTAGTATGTCTTTATGAGTGGCAGGGTCTTTTTGTAACCTAAGTGTTCTACAGAAAAGGAGCTGTGAAAACCAATTGTGATTTTTAGCTGTAAGTTCTTGTCAGGAACATAGATCAGTTTACAGAAGAGTGAAGATTGTTCTCAAACAAGTATTCTGAAGGAGGAATTTCCTCAGATAACAAGTCCTGGATAATTTTACTGGTAGTGGGATCCTTAGATTGGGAAGTTTTGATAGAGAACATATTATGAAAGTCAAATAAGATAGAGGAGATCTGATTGAGAAATACTGACAAAGGAAGGACTGCCTTGGTGTTTAGAAGTTCATATTCTGGATCAGAGTCAGCATTGGAAGAATGACAAGAGAGTTGATCAGGGAGAAAATTGAGAGATCCTTTCTTATAAGTGATGGTGAACAAGAAGTTTGTGAGTTCAATCACCCAGCAAGCGTGGCGTTGAGAGATGCAGCATGCCTGTGTGAAGAAGAGCAAGTTCTTGTGGTCATTGAATATGATAACAGGCTCTTTGGTTCCCTTGAGATAGCGACACCAATGCTTGAAGGACTTGATGATAGTGAGTGTTGTGTACTTGGGTGCAGCCAATGGACACAACAGGGAATCCTAACGGTAGGATTGGGTTTATACTAAGCCAAGGGTTAGTCTTCAGGGATGAATTAGGAATTTACCTTAAGGCCCTGGGAATGATTATGATAATAAATCTCCTCTAGACAAGACTAGGGAGATAGCGCCAAAGTACAAAAATAAATGAAAAAAGAGTGTAAATATAACTTAATTTTATTGGGTGAATCTAAATGATGCTTATATGTAATTTATTTACCAAAAAACGGTAGAAGGACAGATATATCACTGGCCACTATCATAAGTGGGTCAAGGATAACTCCTGTTACCAGTCAGACTGTAAATGAGCCCTTCACCCAATTTGGAGAAAAACCCATTTCAAGGAGATGAAGGGAACTGAAGGATTTTTCACTTGAAACATGATCCTATCAAAGGCAAAATCAATAAAGCATGAATATTGGGATTCACAACATTGCCCCTTCTAGATTGGCATTTGGGGGGTGTACTTGCAGAGAAACTTGGCATGAACATGGGTAAAAGTATATCCAGTAGACAACAGCTTGACAGTGTACTTAGCACCCCTTTTGAAGGTCACTTCTAGAGGGTCAATCCACAGAGAGTCTAATTTGTGAGCCCTTCTTCTTACTTGGTTTTAATAGTAGAGGACCAGATCTCCAACTTGGAATTTGGGGAGGGGGAGTGCGGCCAGCATTGCTGGGTGTCAACTTTAGAGCCTTTGTCTTATAAGCAGAAACATAAACAGAGGCTTGGATATCAATTATGCAATTGAATAGACCTTTGATGTGCTCTTATGGGTTAGAGGCAGCATCAGAGGTAGAAAGATGCATCCCTAAAAGTGAAGGAGTAGTAGTCTCTCTCCTGTATAGCATGGCAAAGGGGGAGAAACTGGTAATCCTATGCTTGCTAAGACAATAAGAAAGCATAGCAGATGGCAATTAAAGATTCTAGTTGGTAACATCAGAGTAAGTCAGCTTCCTTGTGATAGATACCAATGTAGAGTTAGCATGTTCCACAACTTCATTAGTAGAATAATTGTAAGGAGCAGAGAAGGATTGATGGGTCCCTGGCACTTCTACTATAGAGGTTACTAGGCAGGCATTAAAGTTGAATTCATTGTCAGAAAGTAACACTTGAGGGCATCCATGGCAATAAAAGACGTCTTGCAACAGAAATGAAGCAGCTGTTTTTGCTGTGATGTCTTTGGTAGTTCTAGCTTCTCTTCATTTGCTGAAATGATCCACAGCAATCAGTATGAACCAGCATCCAGATCTGAATTGTGGAAGAGAACCTACCACATCAATACTGACAGTATGGAAGGTGTTCTAGGGTAGCACCAGTTTGAATATGTGAGTGGCAGCACAAGGTCTCTGTAATTGACAATTGTGGCAACTAGCTAGAATATCATGAATCAGCAGGCAGAGGCTCTCCCAGTAATAGTGCTTCTGAAGCCAATTTTAAGTCTTGGCTATCCCTCAATGTCCTGTCTCACAATGAGCTTGCAGGATAAGAGACAGCTGTAGGCTTGGACAGATATAGGGAAGATATCAATGCTGAACCTTCTTAAACAGTTGATGATTGTGGATGAGAGTATCCTTGTATAGATTCTGTAGGGTTAAAACAGGTATTATCAGTTTCAGTGTTCCACACTGAGGGGTGACCAATCAGTTTGTGTAGTTGATCAGCTTTAACAGAATGAAGGGCCAGGATAGGCATTTGTGAGAGTTCATCTGCATTCTGATGTTGTATGCCCAGGTGATAGAGTACAGTGAAGCTGTAACCTTGAAGTTGGAGAGCACATCTAGAAGGCGTCCTTCAGGTTCTTTCAACTGCTGCAACCACTTGATAGATGCATGATCTGTGATAACAGTGAAGTGTGTATTTTAAATATAGTGGCAAAACTTCTTGACAGTGTGAAGCACTGCTAGGCATTTCTTTTAAGGCACAATGTAGTTGTTCTCATGTTTTTTCAGGACTCTGGAGGTATAAGCTACTGGGTGGTCTACACCTTTGTCATCAAGTTGTGCCAGGATATCTCCAATAGCAAGGTCCATAGTGTCAGTGTAAAGAATGAACACCTTTTTATAATCAGGATATACAAGGATGAGAGCTTTCTTTAATTTCTGTTTGAGAGTTTTAAAAGCCTGCTGTTGACTGGCAGTCCGCTTGAAAGGAACATTTTGTAACAACTGAACCAAAGGTTCACTGATGTTGGCAAAGTCAGGGATGAACTGTCTGTAGTAGCCCATCATACCCAAAAAGACTTGGAATTCTCTCAAAGAAGTAGGGGAAGCATTTTATCAACAGATTCTACTTTCTTGGTCATGGGACTTATTCTGGCCTGAGTCACTTCATGTCCTAAGAATTCCAGTTGATCTTTAAAGAAGGCACATTTGGTTGGCTTCATCTTGAGTCCAGCTTCTTGGATCCTAACAAACACCTCTTTAAGGTGAGTCAAATGATCTATGAACGTGGCACTAAATATAGTGATATCATTCAAATAGACCAGCACAAAAGAAAGCTTCAGATCCTTTAATATGGAGTACATAGCCCTCTGGAACGTAGCAGGGGCATTACAATACCCTTGATGTATACATGTAAGTTCAAACAATCCTTCACAGGTAATGAGGGCAGCTTTTTGCCTGTCTTTTGAAGAGAAGTTGACTTGCCAGTAGCCAGATACTAGATCCATAGCCAAAAAGAACTTAGAACCTCCAAGGCAGCAGAGGGTATCATCTATGTGTGGTAGGGGATAAGAGTCTTTCTTGGTTAAGAAATTTAACTGTTGATAGTCCATTACAATCATGTGTCCTCCATCTTTCTTCTTGAGGATCAGCAAAGAAGAGGCCCATGGACTTTGGGACAGAGCTAGCAACCCAGCATCTAAGAGCTGCTTTGACTCTTTAGATACTTGAGCATCTTCTACTTAACTGCGCCTATAAGACTTGGCACAGAAAGAGGGAGCATTTCCGGTATCAATTTGATATATAACACCTTTGACCAACCCATAATTGTTAGTTCCAGAGGCAAAAATGTCCTTAAATCAATCTAAAAGATCAA
Source organism: Entomophthora muscae (assembly GCA_014839935.2). Lineage (NCBI taxonomy): Eukaryota > Fungi > Entomophthoromycota > Entomophthoromycetes > Entomophthorales > Entomophthoraceae > Entomophthora > Entomophthora muscae. The sequence continues at coordinate 26,830 of QTSX02001631.1, forward strand.
GCACATCCTTCTTCTGGACAGGCAAGAGTTGAAAAAAGTTGGCAGCAGTAAATAAGGAGAGCACTTGGGGATCCTCTTCAGGTAAGTTGAAGTCATCAAATGTCCTGAAAGGATAGAGGGAGGCCACCTGTTCTGCTCAAGAGATGAAACCATGCCCCACAACTTGTCCTTTTGAGACCTGCATAGGGGAAAAAGTCAAATTGACCAGCAATAGCTTCACAGGCTCTTTATGAGTTTGATCCAGAACCCCAGGGCACAAACAAGGCTCCTTGCAACGTAGGAATTCAGGAGAGTAAAACTCTAAGAAAGGTTTCTCAGGTAACTCAGGATATCTTGGAGTCAATGATAACTTGAGAGCCAGGAGGGATGGTGATGGTTGCTGGGGAAAGCAACAGGACGCCTTCTTCATAAGGGCACAATGCAGAGAGAAACACATATTGGAGGAGTGAGTACTGTACTTTAGCAAGAAGATGCTGTTTGGGTACTCAAGAACGCATTTCTTAAGCCTTTTGCCTGAGATACACAGAGGCTCTTCAAAAATCAAAGGGACCTCATATCCTAAGAGCAAAAGATATCCATCTTGTAAGTTCACAATCCCATTATACTCTCAAAGGAATTGTGTTCCTATCAAAAGATCATAGCTTTTGTTCTCTAGAACAACCGCAGGAGAGGCAATCAGGAGTTTCCCAATCCTTATTGGCAGAGCAGAGTAAGTTCCAATAGCCCTGGTCTGGGCCATACCAGCAGTCACATAAGATTGAGTGTAGTTGAGATCAGGAGCTATTTTGAGCTTCTTTATCAATTTAGAGAACACAACATCAATGGGGGAGCCAGTATCCAAGATAGTATCAGGATTGACAATTTACCCCTGTAAACCTGGACCCAAGAGTGGTATTTGAACCCTGACCCTTAATTTCTGCGGGCTGCCGGCCCTATGGACCAAGGGACCGCCCATCTGCATTTTCTTGGGACTGAGCCTCCGCAAGCTGAAGCTCCTGCTAAGTCCCAAAGTCAGAATACCAGTGCAGGCTTGACCATAGTGATGCCCAAGGAGGAGCTTCTTGAATTGCCTAATGAAGGCAGAGAAAGTTCTTCTGTGAACTTCATGAACTTAAAGTCCTCTTGGGTAATCAATCAAATTCAGTTGCCAAAGGAAAACACGGGCTTTAGGCCCAACCACGTGACCATAGCCCAAAATCAAGAATTAAGTGACCAATTTGGACATTCCAACCAATGAGATAATACCCAGCTAAGGCGCCATTTTGCTGCTCCTTCACCTGGGCCTCCTGGCCACCTGCCTGCATTTTCCTGTTATTTTAATGAAGCCCTTATGGAAAATACTAAGTTTGGAGGCAGGATGCTATATAGACCAAAGGACCCTGTACTCCAAATTTATTGCCGTTTTTGAATAAAGGTTATGTTATTGTGGCTTACACAGCTACTGCCTCATTTTTTATTTGCTATCTATCAAATCAGTACAAGATCTCCCAGCCCTCTTGTCCCTCTGCCCGCAGATTCTTGTCCTCCAGGTGTTCCCTTTGGCCCTGTCCACTTCACAGAATTCCCTTTGAAACCTGAATATAAGGACTACACCCCAGAAAAGATACTTGAGCTAGATCTTTTGGCCCGCATACAATCTTCAGTTAGATACAACCATCAAGGCCTGTGGATATTCTCAACACTCAAATTGTTTAGAGGAAAGTTCAACTATCTTCCTGCTTACAAACTCCACATGGAACTGCCTGTGACCCTCAAGCCAATGCCTGCCTCCTCACCCAGTCTCCCAACTGATCACACTGACAAGCTGTTTGGGATTGTGTACATCATCCTCACAGGGATGATTGACACTATAATCCTGGCTGCCGGCCAGTATTCCTGGGTGGGGAAGTCTCTCTCCTATATCTTTAAGTTAGCTCCGTTCTTGTGATGGGCTTTACCCTCAAAAAACCTGGCCCCAGTTACCCCTGAAAACAACAGGCCAGCCGCCCAAGACTGGATCCCTGACAGATAGCTTTAATCTTACTTTCTAGATGGACACTTCTTCTCAGGTGGTATATTTTCAAAAAGAGGGTAAGACTGCCAGGGCATCTTGAGCATCTTCCAGCTTTTTCCCACTTTACAACATACATTTCAAGGCAGGAATTTCCTTGTAAACAGTTTGAAATAGCAGGGATACAGAGACTTTCTGGAAGAGGGCTTCAGCTAAATCTGCAGCTTCTTTCAAGGAGTCTAGCAAGACAGGGGGTTGGTGAGCTTGAGCTAGATAAGGACAAGCCACTATAGCTTTGGCCTCCAATCAAGGTGGATGAGACTTGATGGTGGGTTTCCCAGAACAGAGTTTGTAAGGAACAGACACAGTTTCAGGGACAGCCAGCACAGAATAGCTATAACTAACAGAATCTTCATAGTCAGAATCTTCAGTTTTGGAATCACTTGAGAGATTGTGTAATATATGGAGGATAGTTAGTCTAGAAGAGGGAGGCAACTCTTCATCAGAGGGAGGATCAGGAGGAGGCAGGAGAGGTTGGTCAGCAGAGAGTGTCTCTGCCTCTAAACTGACCTCTCTTTTCCCACCTGTTCCTTAGGATCACATCCTTCTAAACATGGGTTAGTGCAGGGCCCCAAATGGTGCACTATTTGATGTTGTTGTGACAGCCCTGTTGTTTGGGCTATCAATTAGATCCAAGATTTATTATAAAAGGGGTACAAGAGGTATTTCCAGAGCTGTTGACCTTACTTTTGCAAACTACAGTCCCATCATGAGTGAGATGCATATCTTGCAGGAGGGTCTTAATACTCTTCATAGAGTTGAGGGACACTTTGTGCCCATTAAAGTGTAAACACAGAAGTTGGTTTACTTTAAGAGTGTTAGAGCAGGCAGTGTATGCCTCTTGGGGAGTTAGTTGGTGGCTGGTAATGAATTTTTGACCCTTGATGTAGAAGCTTTCAGAAAAATCAGCCAGTATTTTCTTATATTTGAAAGCAATATGCATGAAGGCATCTTTCTTAACCTCCGGACTGAGATTGCCTCCAAATTCCTCAATGAGGAGACGTTTAATGTCCTCCCAAGTGACTATGGATGGGAGCTCAGGAACTACAACCTCTTGACAAGTGGGGTGTAGACAGGTGAGGATATGCTCCTTTTTGAGGTTGGCAGTAGACCACTGCATGGCTGTATCATAGATTGTCAAGAAAGCAGCAATGGTGGAGGTCTTGGGATTGAAGATCTTTTTGAAGGTAGGCTTGTAATTAGCATCAATGGAGGAAGACATAGATTGCCTGTTATTGCCTGGATTGAGAATATTGATATGTGGATTCCCTTCAAACTCAGACTCAGCAGCAGGTTGTCTAGCCCACAGGAGACAAAGGCTTTCTTCCAAAGTGTCCAGAGTGGAACTGTTATGCCCTCCAATGTCTCTGATGTTTGTTGCTACAGTTCAGAGCTTATCAACTTGTATCTGCTGAAAAGCCAAGGTACCTGCAATCCCATTGACCCGGGTGGCCAAAGCTGTGGCTTGAGACGCCAAATAAGTAACCCTTTCATTCATAGTCTTGGTCAGGTGAGTAAAATTCTAAACCTCTTGTTCCAGCACATCCTGCCTGTCAGCAACATCATTGGTCACTGCTTCCAGGTTATCCAGAGTAAGGGCACAATTTACATGTGTACGTCCTTCTAAACCTAGGCAGCATTAATGATTATCTAGGGCAGATATGTTGTCAGTTTCTTCTTTGCCTTCACCACTTGATTCAGAGGATGAGTCATCTTGATCTGAGAGGCATTGACATAGGTAAGACATCTCACCTTGTAGTGAGCCACCTGCTCAGTCAGGATGGTGATACAAGGATCAGTTACAGGCTCAGCAGTAGGTGGATTGGAAGCAGAAGCCTGATAGCAGGTGGTTATCTTGAGCTCTGTGATGGCCTCCTAAATCTTAGTCTTAGATTTAGTAAGGCATTCAGGGGGAGGTTTAGGTGGCACCACAGCTACTGTGGCCACCTTCTTGTGAACGTAGGTTTGGACTTGGCATAGAGTATTGCTCAACATAGTCTTGTCCACGCTGTATTGCTGTTGCAACCAAAGGCACCAACTGTCCACACTGGACCCCACCAATTATAGTTGAGTATTGGTATGCTCTTGTAAATGATTGAGTTTGTCTACTAATGTTTTGAAGTCTTGTTGGTATCTTAGAAGATTGGATTCAATTTTTCCTTGCCAGATAGCATGATGCTCATCTATTTCATACAAATGCTCTCTAATGTACCCAGGGAGAGAGGAGCAAAACATGTTCAGCAATGAGGTCAAGTATTCTTGGAGGCCAATTAATCACGTTGATTGTCCAAGATGCAAGCAAAGAGACTATGAGTTCATTTTTGATAGGCCATGTTCTAAGCATAATTGTTGGTTACCGCAAATGCCACAGCAGACAGTAGTTAATTCTGGGACCCCAACAATACTTGATGGTGGTCTAAGGAAGGATGGATGAACTGTTTTACCAGCACACCAATGGTTTTCATTGATTCCATCAAACTAGGTGGGAGGCCAAAATCTAACAGGAAGGAGTACAAGTCTTTGGAAGCGTAACCAGGACAGAGACCAGGAATTGTATGCATGGCTACTGTGCCAGTGTGAAGAAGAAAGCAAGTGGTGCACAGGCTTGCTCATAGTTCAAGGAGAAAGCTGAGAGAGGAGCCTATGAGGGCCCAGGCAACAACATTATTACCATAGGTATCTTTAGGGAGTTGGTAATATCCTCTTCAAGAGGGGGACTTGAAACTTTAGAAAAATTGGGTACTTCTGTAACAATAGGAGAAGAACAAGATAATGTGCAGAGGAAGAAGTAACTGAGGGGCTGGCAGCCCCTGTAGTAAGCACCATTTTGTCATGTTTGGATCTTGGGGACAACATCTAAGAGGAAACAGCGGGAAACCTTTATCACAAAGGGTTTGAGGTTTGAAGTTAGCCTTGGTTTAGTTTTTTGGGCAAAATTAAGGGCACATACCTTAATTTCCTGGAATAAACAAAGAATAGTTCCCTTTGGAAAAAAGGAAGGGGAAAGCTTGAATATTATAAAATTCAACACAAATGTGGATAAACTTGTCTTTATTAGGAGAAATTATTCTACTTAAATAGTAGACTGGGAACGCTGATCATTTACTAGGTAAACATTGTGGTTGATGAGATCATTCTGAGCTGAACTTGTACCAGGATCATTCAGGTGCAGGTAGGATAATACAGAATGGGTGGGAATTGATGTCTACCCATTTAATGAAGGTGAATAAACTCTGAAGTTAAAAGCAAATCCAACCAAGTCTTTGCAGGTATCAATATTTGAAGGCTATATCAAAATAGCACAAATTGCGCATTTTCCAACACTCATCATTCATCATATGCCACAGAACAACTGGTCATAAACAGCGGCTAAGGAAGCACTTTTTTATGAGTTTTGGAGTGTAGCCAGAGTGACAGAATGCAAAAAATTTAATGATTCAGTTCCAAAAGGATGAGTCCATTGGAGACTTCACAGATTGCTTCTATCTGAAAGTTCAAGTTCTTACAGAATTCAGATCCCTCACTTTAAATCACGTGCACATTGCTCTGTGCTCTAAAATCAAACCATACGAGGCATTGTATTGTACTCTGATGCCAGCTTTTCAAGTTAACTTCTCCATTGATGGCATGGTGCACTATCTTTGCCAATATGACAATACTTTTGGACCCACCAACGCATTGATCAAGCCCAAGCCTCTACTCACTTTCCCTGCCTGCACAGAAGGAAATGGGCAATTTGCACCTAAGGACAACATGTCCAAGGTTACTTACCACTGCTATAATTGTAAGAGGCACTACGCCAATACCTACACATTAAAGACTGGTGTTCACATACTTCTGCCCCAAGACGTCATCATCCAGGGAAAAGTCTTAGTGGAGTAGAGATGGGACTCTCTCACTCCACTATGAATACCCATACTAAGGTCCCAAGTGTTCATCCCAATTGCCCCATAGAAGAACTAGAAGATAACGCTGAGCCTTCCACTGGAGCCAAACATTCCCCAGACAGAGACAAGTTATTTGTTCCTGATTAATACTACACAGGCAACACCTTGAATCACGTCATAGTTGAGGACATATACATTGTGCAAACCCGCAGCCAGGAAAAGACTGAAAATGAAGCACAGGCAGTTGTGGTCAAACCTTATGCCTGTCAGCTATTAGAAAATACTCCAGACAAAGGATCCACACCTTCTAATAATAATTCACACCTGAAGGGAGTAACCATTGCTATACCTACAAGCATCATGAAAGCCCATCACCCTGAGTTGTGTGGGAGCATTCTTGAGTTCCTCTCCATAGCTTACAATCTTGATATTTTTGCTACATCTTTAATTACTCCCTCTCAGGAAACTAATCCCCTGAGTGACTTGCCAAATGATTCCCTAACTAACCAATAAGTTGGTGGTACTACTATCATTTGGCCATCTATTATAGGGATAAAACATTTTGAGTCCTAATTGGAAAAAAACTTTTGAAAGCCTCATGACCTAGATGGAACACTACTCAGATAAGCCCCATGACTACCATGACAAACATGGACAGTATGTGGCTTCCCATGATGCTATATAACTTTCTATATTCATATCAAATAAAGTTCATTATCTTCTTATTTTCCCATTTATCTTGTTTATTATACTTCTCAGAAGTATATGCTCAAAAATATAATTTAGTAAACAAAATCAGTTCCTCCTACTCTAAATTTACTTATACAGACATATTTTTGAATAATATTAAAGCCAAGGCTATCATTGATATGGGCGCTCATATCAACATTGTCTCCACACACTTAGTAAAGCAATTGGGACTAGCCCCTGACATTTACCACCAAAAACATTACAGTACTTCTGTCCTGATAGTCATCATAGCACAAGGGTCATACAGCGCCCTACCCCTATGGTTTGGCTCCTTGGCAGTATCAGCCCCTAAAATTGTCCTGCCATATGACAGCTACAATATTCTGATTGCCACTTCATTAATGAGACAATATGGGGTGAAACTGATTTGACTGCAGAAACCTTTGAGATCTTGGGCCAATTTATACCACTGTACTACTGCTGTAACAAGGACTTCAGTACAAATAAGAGCACATAAAGAATTAATTTGGCATACAAGAATGGTGTGATACCCATCCAGTATCAGAAATTGGGACGTAAAATTAAGCACTTACCCAACCAACTGGAAGAATAAAAATGTTTACCACACCATGCTAATCTGCCTGTTGAGATTCCAGCTGGGCACCAGGTGTTAATTGAGACAAGCCTGGACATTGACATTACACAGGGACTGTACAGAGAGCTATATTCCCCTCACAATTGCTCCCATCTAGAACCCTTGGTAGCCCCAGGCATTATTCTTCTGGGACATGGTGCCATCAAGGTAATTCTGGCAAATCTCAACCAGAGTCTAATTTGGGTACAGTGGCATCAAATAATAGCTTACCTTTACCTCATACCTATAGAAGAGGTCTCTGGGGTAAATGTCTTTGGTACTTTAGAAGAGTTTGGTCTATTCTCTTCAGACAAACATCTATCTTTAGTGGGCACCTTAATTCCTAGGGAAAAATTAGCTGGCCTAATCACTGAGCAGCAAGACGATGTGATGGCCCTCGTTAAAAAGTACCAATCCATATTTTCAGAAGATAATTTTGACTTGGGATGAGCCAAAAATACCCTTCATCACATTGTAACAGGTGATGAACGTCTCATAAAGCTTTGTCTTATTAGACGCTCCCGCACAGCTGACACAACAGTGGGCAAGGAGATTGAAATATTAATGCAGCTAGGGTTGTTGGTACCATCCAAGAGCCCTTAGTTGTCTTCAGTACTGATAGGGAAGAAAAAAGATGGTACTAACAGAGTGACAATTGATTATTGAAAGCTGAATTATATCACAAAGAAGGATTCATACCCGCTTTCACACTTTGATGACACTCTTGACTGTCTTGGCGGTGCCAAATTCTTCTCTGCTATGGACCTCATTTCTGGCTAATGGCAAATTGAACTTTTACCTGAGGAAAAGGAGAAGTGCGCCATCATCACCAGTCAAGGATTTTACCAACTAATGTGCATGCCACAAGGACTATGCAATGCACCAGCCACTTTTCAGCAAGCTATATACAACATGCTTCATTATCTCAAGTTGAGCTTTGTCTTGGTTTACCTGTACAGTATTAATGTGTTCTCCCACATCTCCAGCAAGAATCTGGAGCATCTGGAAGAAGTTTTCTGTTGTCTTGCTGCAGCAAACCTAAAGATTAAACCACGGAAAAGTGATTTATTTAAGGACCAGCTAGAGTATTTGGGGTTTGTGGTGGATGCTCAAGGACTCTGTCCCCAGCCAGCCAAAATTGAGGCCATAGAGAAGATGAAGGTTCTGGCTAACAAAAACAACATCTAAGTGTTCCTTGGCATGATTGGATACTTCTGACGCTCTGTGAAGGACTTCTCTAAGAAGATGGAGGCTCTCAAACACCTAGTGAAGAGTGACGTTCAATTTGAATGGATTTAAATTTATGCCTCCCCCTTGGGCTTCTACTTCAATCCTCACCAAATGCTTGAGGATCTCTTCCAAATTATTCCTGGATATTTATCCAATGATTTACAAAAAAACCCAAGAAAGGTTCTCACACTATTATTTGAAGAATTAGTTTAAAGATGCCCCCACCTAACCCACCCAAGAGACACCTCTGGTTAAATATCATGTGCAAGAGCGGCTGGGAGAAGTATTAATTGCATCCAAGGCAGGTTCCTCAATTTTAGTTGAGTCAGTTTTTCCTTTTGTTTTGTCCATTTGAATTTTTCCAGATTTGTCTGCCTCAAGAAATGCATCCATATTCCCTCATATCATTGGTCAATGAGTTTTGACATCCAAATTCCCACTCAAACTCCATCCCCTCCCTTTAAAGGAATGCAAGAGTTTTGAAAGACCTTGCTTCATCATTCTCTACTCTAATAAAGTTCAAAATTTGTTAGTGAAATTTGGCCATTTGGTTTTGCCTGTTGCTTTGTGTGTTCAGTTGATTTCATCCCCCTTTGGCCTCCCATGAATTTTTAGTGGCTGTCAGGGATCCAGCCTGTGGGGGGTTCCTGGGAAATTGTGGGCAGACGGCCCGCGGGCCCGGCAGGGAGGTGTCAGGAATATTCCTGACATAAACCAGATTTTGACTAGGGAAAAAAGTTGGAATCAAGTGGATAAATGTTCAACAGGAGGGGCAAAATTTGATAGGGATTTTCCCCCACTATCAGGGGAAAAGAAAAATCAAAATTAGGGGAAAATGGATTTCTATGGAAGCTGGAATAATTTAACATCTGGGCAGGCGCCCGCCAGCCTCCTGCCCACCCACCCCTTCCCCAGCGGACCCGCCGCTTGCCCCCAGGCCGCCCGCCCGTTCCCCGACCCCCAGACAACTGCCCACCTGGGTCCCAGGGCCCACTCCCCAGCCAACCAAAGCCCACCATAACACCCAGCCAATCAGAAAACCCCCTTGAAACAGAGGGGAATTCTAAAAATAATTCTGGGGCCCCAAAAGAAGGGCCAACTCCTATTTTTAAACCCAACCAATATTCTAAAAATAATGTGGACAATCCAAAAATAACCCCAGGAGATGAAAATAACTTGACCTACAGCCAATGGAACCAGGGAGATGCCAACAATCAGCTAGGCCTAGACTCCAACCAAAATAGCATTCCCAAGTCAAAAATAGAAGTGTTTAAAACCAAGAGCTGCCATCACCACCTGACAACCCATCCAGGAGAAATTATTGGCCCAAAGCAGAACTATCTAAACCCCCAACAGATTGCCCAGGAACAAGGGTTTGACCATCCCTTCAAATACCAATTCCCCAGTCCCATGACCAAACTTTTGGGGACTCAAGTCCCCTGTTTTTACTCCCATTTGCAAAACTTTGCAAGTGGGGGCTCACTATAAATAAATGATCCCCTCTCAGTAATAGCTTGTGCTATTATTGAGACTAATACCCTCAATAAAGTGAAATTTCTAACTACAACTACAGTTAAGCTTACAGATCAAGCCCCTGCCAACCCTCTAACCCAGTGAAGATGAATCACCTCATCTTCACAGCTGTGCTCACAGCTTGCCTTGGGATTGGAGGCTACCAACAGAGTTCAGAGTTCTTTGGCCCCTCCACAGAAGGACTAGGTTATGACCCATACCACAACCCTGGCCAACTTAACTCGTCAAACACTGGACCCTGGCCGCCTCTGGTATCTCCCCATTCAACACTCTCCATAGCCATGTATATGTTGGCTTACTACATCCTCACCTACTTTGCTGGGAGCTTCAGGCATTTCAACATACACACCAAAGTATTTTGCTGGCTAATGATGGTGTATCCCATAATCACCGCCTTGACGGGTTTCCAGTTTTCCAATTTGCTACCATACATACTCCAAGTGGTGCCCACCGTTCTAGGGTATTACAAGAGGGCCCACCACAAGATTGGGGCCAACTTTACAATATAAGATAACAATTTGCCCAGGAGAGCCCAAGGTCACTGGCAGGTACCATAGAATCTACCAAGCCAGTAAGAGTGATGTACATCACTCCAAATATCTTAGTAGAAGTGGATTCATTTGCAGCAACAGATTCTTGTGGGCAGCCAGGCCACAGGGTGAGAGGCGGAGTCATTGGGACCAAATACGCGGGCAGGTGGTTGTACTTGTTGCGGAATAGTAGGGGAGGTATAGTGATTTTGTGGCTTTCCCTGTAAACAGTCTTGGTTTCTCTAGTTCTTGCCTCAGGGTTGTAGATTAGGATTTCCTCTAGGGTTAACTCCAAATACGCTGGGTTGTGGGGTGCTTGGTAAAATGTACTGGGCCATAGGGAGCTCCTGGTGGACAATAAAGATCGGGCGGCTGGTCTGCGGTTTCTTGGGGTTGATGGATGTGAGGTGCAGAACTGCGGGAGGTATACTGTAAATAAAATAGAACTAATATCAAATATGGAATAACCTGGTTGAACCAAAGGTTCATGTCACTTTATTTCAAGAATAGCAATGGGCAACTTCCTGGCAGTCCAGGGTATAAGTATGCCCATCTGTCATGGGAAAACTTTTACAAATTTCTTTGGCCCAGGTGTTACCAGTTACCAGGTTTTTCCTGTCCTTGGTGGCATCAATTGTGGGGGTTATTTTATTAGCTGGTTTAAACTGAGACTACTCAAGTTTCCTTGTCAGGTTGTGGGATTGGTCATCTCTGGGTGGCCTGCGTTCTATAGGAAGTTTCTTTGTTTCCCCTTCTGTGGTGGCCCAAGTTAATTCATTGTCTATGGCTAGGCCCGCCCGCTGATTGATTGAGTTAACAGGAGCCTTCAACGTGGGGAGCGTCAATGTAGGTGGTTTTGAATCTTCAAGCCTTAGAGGATTTCCCAATGTCAAATCCTGCTCTGGTTCAAGCCCAAAAATCTGCAGGCAGCCAGGATGCTGGTCCTGCGGGCTGGCAGCCTGCAGGGTGTCAGGGTTCAAATCCTGTAGTTGAGGCTTTCCAGTAAGCATGGTAAATGGGAGTTTGTCACTCTTGACAGTGGCAACTGTTTGGTTGTAGCTGAAACCCATAATTTATTATGGTTGAGAGCAAGGTTTTATCTCTTTATAATCTGCCCCCAATTCTCACAATGGACACCTGCATGCCCAAAAGTGTTTGATGTGCTTTGACTCAGTCTCATGGACCAACCAATTATCTGATACCCTGACTTCAGCCAAGAATTCATTGTTCATACAGACACTTCCTTAACTGCAATATGTGGTGTACTATCACAGATTGACGCAGAAGGCAAAGAGCATCATGTTGCATATTTTAGCTGTACTCTCAACATCCATGAGAACAACTACATGATAACAGAATGTGAATGCTTAGCAGTGATATATGCTTACAAGCAATTCTGAGTATACCTACACAGAGTAAATTTCAAAGTAATCACAGATAATGCATCATTACACTGGCTACAAAATCAAAAGGAACCAAAATACAGTTTGGCCTAATGGGCACTTAAATTGTAAGCATATGATGTTGGGATCTCTCACTGGGCTGCAGTCAAACACCCAAATGCAGATGGTCTATTACAACTCCCAACAGTAGCCCATTTAGCAAACTTTTCTGACCTCCTATATGACAAGATGTTAAGTGACTAACTTGAAGATAAACCACAAGAGGTCCAGAAAATCCTAAGATATCTCCTAGAAGAAACATAGGTCAAGAACAGGAGAATCTTAAAAAATCAATTGAGTATATAAAAATAATGCCTTGCCCCTCAGAGCGCACAGATATTATCATATGTGCCCATAAAGCGGTAGGACATGGCACTTTTTGCAAGACACTGGTCCAGCTCAAAACAGCATAATTCTGGAAAGCAATGCTGTTTGATGTACATGAGACGCTTAGTTGCTGTAAGGAATGCCAAGGGGGGAGCTGTTCAAGAAAACAACAACTTAACACCTAGTGTTTCCCATTTTTTCCTGGTGCACCATATCCATTGATGTGGTTGGTCCATTTTCTGTTAGCAACTATCACACAAAATACATCATAGCTCCTATTGATCACTTGAAAAAGTGGGTGGAGACTAAGGCAGTAAGAGATCTTGGAGCAGGCACCACTGTTAAGTTTGTCTTAGAACATATCATACTAAGACATGACTACTCACAAGTAATACTCACTGACAATGGAACCAACTTCTCATACCATGTGCTAGCCAAATTGATAAAGCTAATGAGCATCAGAGGAGTATTCTTCACACCATATCATCCTGAGTCAAATAGGATGATTGAGAGAGCAAATGGTACCCTAGTAAGTATTTTGAGGAAGTTGATAGATCAGCGGAATGGAACACTTTCTTGCCTGCAGCCACGTTTGTGTATAATATTACTGTACACTCAGCAACAGGGAGGTCACCGTTTCAACTACTTTATGTAAGACACCCTGCACTACCGCCTATCTTGTACTTGTGAATAGGAGAACAAGGGCTTCAATCACCACACATGTACCAGGAACGCCTAGCTTGTACTCTCATACAGCTACAGTCAGAGGCTTATTCTAACTCACTTGTGAGGAAGATAAAAGAACAGGAGTGGGACAACAAGAAATATTTGACCTACCCAGCTTTAATATAGGGGACTGGGTGCTATTCCACAATACCCATGGCAATGGCTGAGCCCATAAGCTAGCCTTCATTTGAGTAGGACTCTTTGAGGTTATAAACAAGATATCTACAGATGCTTATACTAGTAAGGATGTGAAAGAAAGACACTTGTCTAACCAAGCTCTCCTACTCCAGTGCTCATCCTCCACAATAGTGTTGATTTATTCTCAACTCCATAGCCCCCTCAGGAACCAGATTTTTCCCAGAAGGATCTCATCCCCACAGATGTGCTCCTTGGTTGCGGTCTGGGATGATATTTGTAGGGCTGAAATCTTTCTTTCTGCAGGTCAGCTTGTCATCTTCCTTCTGTTCTCCTTTCTGAGCAACTGTTCCAGTTGCTCACTGGATATCATCCTGGTGGAATGTTTCTCCGGGATGGGGCCAAACTTGGTTAGTTTAGCCCCCTCTCTTCCACTTGTGAGAGCTTCCTGGTGACTGCCAACGGCTATTGCTGAGGGCATAGGGTTGAAGTGACCCCTTCACCAAATCTCCTATAAGCATTTGACCTGCTATCAAGGGTCTGGATGTACAAGTATTCCAGCTATTGCCATCACACCTAACATCCAGTCATTGCCTGATTTGGTGCCTTTCCAATATACCATTTGACATACCAGAAACGGCAACAAACCAATATCACATGACTGTCCAGGTATCCAGCAACTTGAACCCATCCAGCACATGACCAGCCCCTGGGTTTGGTCCAACTAATATCCTGCCACAGCTAAATCTATATAAGCCTAAAGTATTATCCAATAAAATATACTTCTTCTCTTCCTACTTTTATATTTGAAGCTTCCCCAAAAGGCGCTCCTTATCACTGGTAGCACTATGGTTTTTGACCACATCAATGAAAGAGAAAATGACTGAACAGAACCCGCCCACCTTTTCTCACATACTCAACCAGGCCACATCCCAGGAGACCTGGAAAACGTACTTCCGCGTCCACAACATCAATGAAGATATTCCTAGTGGATGCACCATATTCAAAGGTCTGGTCATGCCCAAAGCATGCACCAAGATAATTCAATACAGTTGCTCTCTTCAACCACAAACAAATGCACAACCACCTATCACAAGTGAAGTTACCAACACCAAATACATTGGTATTGACAAGTTCTTTGGTAAAAACAAAGAAAATATCATCAACTGGTTAGACCACACAGCTGCTAAACTCTGTGCCAGCCGCATCCCTCATGAAAAATGGGTCCAGGAAGCCAGCAAGCGCCTATACAAGGCCGCAGCTAACTGGTTTGCCACCTAGGTTGGCTCACAAACCGACAACCAGCTTGATAACTGGGAAGAGTTCAAAGACAACATCACCCACAATTTCTGCGCACTGAATCCTTCCAAGACATTGCAATACAGCTCAGTGATCTTCCTCAAAAGACCACTATTGCAGCCTACGCCAATGAATTTGAGGAAATATGTTGCAAGATCCAAAATCCAGCGCAAGCTGACAACGTACATACCAGAGCCTCATTCATCAACAGAATAAAACCCTCTGTTGCTTCCCTCATCCGCCCAGAGGCTAACACCTCCATGCCCACACTCATTGCTGAAGCCAAGCGCGCTGAAAAATGCGTCAAGATGGAATATACTGTACAAAATGGCAACCACTCCTCAAGTGGCAATGGCAGAGAAAACGCCAATGACAATAAACGCCAGAACACCAACCATAACAACGGCAACTCCAATTGTAACAATGGCAATCATAGCCAAAGCGCAAACCTCTCCCGTCCCAAGAAAGAGGACACTGCCAAAGTTAACAACGTTGAAGTAACAACCCGCTATGAATCTGACCCCACATTCTCTGATCTCAAAGGTCTCAAAACAGAGGAACAGGGAAAAGAGGAGGGGGAACAGGCTTAAGTGCCCCTGTCTCCCCCCAACTTGACAAGAAGAAGTACCAAGGCACAAAATTTGCTACTTGCATCCCCCGTGTCCCGCAATCCTCCATTTTTATGAACGTAAAAATTAAAGATCACTCACAACTTCTTGTCTATCCATGCACTTATAAATCTCATACAAATAAATTTTATTTGACTCTGGTGCACAACATACTATGGTTAGCAAACCTTTTGTAACCAAGTACAAAATACCAGTTGTCAAATCCAACTTTGAATACGCCTGAATGGCAGACAAATCAAAGGTTCTACTTGAAGGTGAAACAACTCCCTTCAGAATTGACCTCCAAGGCATACAAACGTCCATCAAAGTACTTTTCATGAACAACATAAACTACAACATTGTAGCAGGCATGAACTGGTTCACCCAAGTGAATCCCAGCGTATGTTGGAAAACAAAAACCATGACAATAAAAGCAATGGAGTCAAATTCAACATTCTCAAAGAACCCAACAACCTCATTCTAAGAGACACAGTATTTGTCCAAGTCATAAATCAAGATGACTCTGAACATCTAATCAAAGACAGTACCCTCCACATAATGAGGTACTACAAATTTAATAATATAAAAACACAAAAGATCCAATGCCCAGAACTTGCGGCACTCCTAAATGAATAAGCTCATGTATTCAAGGAAGAACTCACAGAGTTACCCCCCAAACGGGAGGTCAAACATGGCATCAACTTATGCAAAGCCATGCCCAAACCTTCACCCCTCTACAGACTCTCCCCCATGGAGACCCAAACCCTCAAAACACATATTGAGGACAATCTAGTCAAAGGATTCATTTGTCCGTCTGAATCCCTGTGGGGGGGCAGCAGTTTTCTTTGTAAAGAAGAAAGAAGGATCTCTTTGCTTAGTTACTGACTATAGAGCCCTAAACGCAAGTACAGTAAAGAATAAATATCCACTTCCCCTCATAGAAGACCTATTTGCAAGACTCTCTGGAGCAAAAAAATTCTCAAAATTTGACCTCACATCTGGTTATAACCAAGTTGAAGTCAAAGAGAAAGACATACCAAAGACCGTGTTCTGAACGCAATTTGGGTCATTTGAATGTAAAGTAATGAACTTTGGGATGAACAATGCTCCAACATTGTTTGTCATCATGATGAACCAAGAACTAAACAGTCTCTCAAATACATTATGTTACCTCGACAACATCATCATATTTTCAAACACAAAATAGGAACACCTCACGCATGTCCGCAAGACACTCAATTGACCCACAAAGCACAAACTATACACTAAGCCTAGTAAGTGCCAATTTATGGAAAAGGAACTCTTGTTCTTGGGCCACATTGTCACTGGCAATGGCATCAAAGCAGACCCAGATAAAATAAAAGCCATAAATAACATGCAACACCCCACCTCCATGAAACAAGTAAGATGCTTTCTCGGTATGGTAGCTTACCTAAGGAAATACATCAAAGACTGCGGAAAGCTCACCACACCAATCAATGACCTAACCAAAGGTAATTCAAAAAAGAAATTCATCTGGACTCCAGAATGTGACAAGAATTTCCAACTATTAAAGCAAGCTTTGACTGAAGCACCAATCTTTCAATACCCCAATAACAACGGGTGCTACAAGCTTGAGTTAGACGCTAGTGACACTGCCATTGGCGCAGTCCTACACATCTGCCAGCCAGGGCAGCAAGATTTCCTGCCAGTATGTTACAAAAGCAGAAAACTAAAAAACACTTAGAAAAGGTACCCAATACACAATAAAGAATTGCTAGCAATATATCACGCATGCAAGAAATGGAGATGTTATCTCAAAGGACACTTAAATGTCCGAGTGCTAACTGACCACAAATCCTTAATCTATTTCAAAAATCAGAACGCACTTGCACAGCAACAAGCCAAATGGATGTCCTTGCTGGAACAGCTTAACCTGGACATCCAATACAAAAAGGGGGCAGAGCTGGTCACGGCTGATGCTCTCTCTAGGCTATGCCAGCCAAGAGAGGATCACCCTGACCACCTGGACCCTGAATGGCCCAACCTATACAAAACTGAGTACAAGAAAAAAGAAAAGGATCCCTTCACACATCAACTAACCCATGGTACGCTAGTAAGGAATGAAAAAAATTTCCACATATCAAATAACACAGTATACCAAATCATCAAGGATAAAAACATTCCATACATCCCACTCGCAAAAAGAGTTGACACTATACTAAGACACCATTGTCTGCTAGGACACACAAAGGCTAACAACCTATATCTCACATTAAAAGAGATAGTATGGTGGCCCAACCTGAAGCAAGACATAATCAATGTTCTAAAAAAAGTGTACAGTATATGAAAAATACGCCAGCACCAAGGCGCCACAGCCAACAGTTAACCCAGTACCTGACCCCAAACCATTTAAGGTTTGGGGACTGGACGTAGTGGGACCCTTCCCAGAAACCAAAATGAATCAACGTTCCTAATTGTAGCCATTGACTTTGCCACATGTTGGCCCATCTTCTGGGCAACAAAAGATCACAAGGTGGAAACAATATATCAATTCATCAATAAAGCAATCATAGCAGACTACGGCACTCCAGACTACATCATAACAGATGGAGCAAAAGAGCTAACAGGACACGTAGTAAATGATAATCTAAAAACAAAAAACATCAAACACTCCACAACCTTGCCCTACAGGCCAACAGCAGAGTTGAATGCCTGAACAGCAGCCTTATCAAAACACTGGAGAAAATAATGGATGGCAAAGCCAAAGACACATGGCCGCTCTATGTCAAACATGCATTACTAGTATCCCGGGTTCATACCAATCAAGAGACAGGTTACTTCACTATTTGAACTAACATACAGGTACAAGCCAGAAATAGTCACCCACAATAACCAATCATATGTGAATATCCCCTGGGAAACCTCTCACAGTAGAACAGAAACCAGCTCTACAACACATAAGCCTCAAAGCCAAACTGGCAGAAATAAAGAGACTCAAAACTCAAAAGATAACATCAACAGAGGACCCAATCCCCATCAACTCCCCTGTCTGAGTCCTAGCTGGGAACAGAAAGAAGCTAGACTCAGTACACAGGGGACCAGGAAGAATCATCAGATACCAACTAGACAGGAACAGCTACCTGGTTAAGTTCCAGGGTACCAAAGAGCCCATCACTAAAAGTACCACAGATCTCACCTCCGCCCTAGCAAAGGAGAACACTCAACCCAGTTGGTGCCCACTAGTAAACAACTCCAGGAACATCAGGTGGCAGCCGTCAAGACAGCCCCCTCCTGATGTACCTGAGTAACCCCTTAAGGGAGGGGTGTGTTGAGGGTCTGGATATACAAGTATTCCGGCTATTGCCATCACACCTAACATCCAGTCATTGCCTGATTTGGTGCATTTCTAATATACCATTTGTCATACTGGAAATGGCAACAAACCAATATCACATGACTGACCAGGTATCCAGCAATTTGAACCCATCCAGCACATGACCAGCCCCTGGGTTTGGTCCAACTAATATCCCGCCACAGCTAAATCTATATAAGCCTAAAGTATTATCCAATAAAATATACTTTTTCTCTTCCTACTTTTATATTCGAAGCTTTCCCAAAAGGCGCTCTTTATCACTGCTACCAGATTTTTGTTAGAAGACCCAGCTGATAGCAAGATCTGTCTTTGTACAGATCACTTTTCTATCAGCATATACCAAATTCTAAACCCTATCTCAAAAAAGTCATCTGCTGATATACAGAATCTTGGCACCAGTATCTCCATATATGTTATTGATCCAAGAAAGATGTTATCTGCAATACCAATAGGGATGTGGCACCCCTGAGAGCAATTTATTTGGAAGTGTATCTGATCACAGCCTCTCACAAACTTTTGGATAGCTGGTTATGTTGCTGGTAGGTGCTGTGGTATGTACGGTGTCTGAACTGAAACATGAGATAAGAAAACTTGGTGTAAAACAAAGCCTCCTCCTTTCATACAATGTCCCTGCAGATTTAGAGTATGGGAGGGGCCCAGATAGCTCTTCACCTGCAACCATGGTCTTGTAGAACATATCGATTACTTTCAGATATACACTGGAAGCCCTGGGGTCTATATATGAGGCTAAATGCCAACTGGAAAAATAGTGGGCATATGGGGGACCTCAAAGCTTCTAACAGCTTTGGTGTGTGTTAATTTGGTAGCTGTCCTTGAAACTGGTTTTGTCTTGGATTAACACTGCCATACCTGGCTTGTTGTGTGAGATGGTTGACTGAAAGCATCACACTGGAAGCCCAGTATATTTGGCTCTAGAATAGTGATCCCAATGTTGGGTCTATTCTTTGACCCTCTCGGGGGTGCCCTGGGATGGGTGATACCCTGTCCTCTTACAGGAGCTGGCCAGGTATGGGTCAGTATTTTCATCAAAAAGTAAAACAGATGTATGCCTCTGGATTTTATATGCTGTTCTTATTCTTAAAAAAATCTTTATTTTTTTGGTTATTGTTTACTTTTTATATCTATGTCCCACCTTGATTTATGCCTTACTGGTTTGTGGTGCAGAGCTTTTATAGAGGTTACCAAAGCTACGGCGCCAGGTGAAAATAGCTCATATGTAAACAAAATCAACTCTGATGAAAAAAAGATCAACCCATCTCTGAAAAAATAGGGGTGCGCCCAGACCTATCTTTAATTAATGTAAAACCACATGGGTTTATCTTGTTTGCATCTGAGTTGGTTCCATCTGCAGATAAGTTATTTTTGCTTACAGATGGGGTTTTTGCCTAGTGTCATAGCTTTGAAAGCTATTATATGGAAACTCTCTTTAGGCAATTTATATACATGTAGCTTCTGGGAACAGTCAGCATTTAAACTGTCTACATGTAACATCCTCCATGTCAACAATTCCCAAAAAACATTTTTGTATTTTTATTATTTATTAATTGATTTTTTTACCTTAAATAATTGTTCCTAATGACAAAAGTTAAATTTGATTTTAATTTTCAAGTTTTAAGTGAAATTGTAAAAAATAAAGCCAAAATAAAATTTGAGTTTGTCGACATAAAGGATGTTACATGTAGACAGTTTAAATGCTGACTGTTCCCGTAACTTTTACAGGTTGACATGGGTATTTATATTATTCCCCTAGATTCTTGATAGAGTGGGGTGTCTAAATTGGTTTGGTTTTTCTAGTCTATTACCTATATTTTTGTTCCAATCCTGAATACCTGATTTCTGTTTTGACTTTTATGGCAACCCACATATCTGATTTGACACCCTGCTGCAGGATTTGACAATCCTGCATTTCCAAACTATGTCCTAAACTCAATAAACTTGGTTTGAGAATTTAATAAAAGCTTTTGGGACCCTTTTAGATTATCTTGTCTGCAAAAGATTGACTCAGATTTTGAAACTCTCACGTGTCTACAGTATCCCATATTTTCAGTTAAATCAAATGCCAAAATGTTGGATTAACCGGCACAGTTGCCAAACCACACTCAGATCAAAAAGATGTATGCCAGATTGTTAACCCCATATTTTTCAAACAGGTTGTTCTTTTACACCATGCCTCCTGGGAGAGAATTGAGGAGGAATCACTAGAGAAGGTTGGGTGGCTAGTAGGACTGGCAGACTTTAACCCCTTAAACTTTGATCTGGGTAGCCTTAGCAGATCATCTTGCAGAAAACTCACTTCATTGTTCTTCTGGCCTTGTAGAGGGAGGTTTGTATGTACAGATGAATTCTCAAATAAAGGAACTGGGTGGCATCAAGAGTGACTCCCTACCATTACTGCATGTGCCCTCTACTTCTGGTGATCTCTTGGGGGTTAATATATAAATCAACATAATTAACATATCAGGTTGCACTCTGGGATAACATGATAATTCAGGGTGATTTTGGCTATTTTAAAAGAGTAGCTAATCAAGAAGCATGTATGGCATTGAATTGATCATGGGTGAAACATATGTATCCAAATGGAGTTTCTTTAAGAGACTCAAAAAGGGTTGGTCAACTGGAGTAAAGGTAGGTACCTTTATATTCATGTGCACAATTCTACCTCAAATGTAAAGTAGCCATCTTAAATTATCCATATGAAGCAGTAAGCCATATGAGCTTTCAGTTCCCCCAAGAGGATCTAACCCAAGCCTGATATTTTCTGCAATGGGAGGAACTCCTTTGAATGAGTCTTGGCTAGAGTCTCCTTTGATATAACTGTACCCCAACCAAGAGATTGATAACCCTTTATTTCAAGGGCTGCCTCAAGGTTGATAGCTGAAATATGATGTCAGGAGTGATCTTGATTTGAACCATTTTTTTATTTAACAGCTTTACTTTATCATTATCAACATTTAGAGGGTTGACATTTCTGTCAAACCCCATATATGAAAAGTAAGATCCTATCACCCAAATGCCCCAGATTTAATTGTGCTCAAGGAAACCAATGGTACAAGTCAGGTCCCTTATTGTGTGGATTGTTGGATTCTATCAGTAAAGTCAACCCAAATCGGGAAAGCTTTGCTTTTATCGTTCCAAGCTGAGAAATGATGTAGATAGATATTAGCTGGCTAGATATTTTATCCAACTGGTTATCGTAAGATGGGGATCTATCTCAGCAATAAATTGGATACCGATAATGCATCAGAAATATATGAAATTCTCCTATAAACTTCAGGGCCAGATAATATTGCAGTTATGCAAGGTTTAATCTAGCACGGCACAGACACGCGAGCAAAATAGTTGAACTCTTGGAAAAAATTACAAGGTTTGTTGATTTATTTTAAAATCGTTTGCTTGGCAGCGATATTCAATTCATTTGTTTCTCAGCAGTTGGATGTGATAAGCCAAAGATAAGCACAACTTGATTGGATCCAAGGTTCAAAGCTATGTTTTGGGAAACTTTAAATCAAGCCAAGGGAATCATCAGGTGTCAAATTGGTTTGAAGTTTAGCATGTAAAAGTTGATAAAGCGAGCACAACTTCAAGTGTGGCACCGGCTTGGGAGTATAGCTAACTAGTTCCAACTAAACTTGGTCTCAAGCAATATGAACCCTGAACCTCCACCAACATTAAGTATCACTAGGTATGATAATTAGCGACAGTAGTGATATAACAGTACCTAATGTTTTGTAAAAGATCAATCCTATACGCCCTTCAGGAGGCATGGTACCAACCACCCCAAGATAACTTTAATAAATTCAAAACCGTTGGTATTTGGCCTTTTTAAACTTTCGGAAAGTAATGTTTTCATGATAGATTTGGTCGAGGATGCCAATCATTCTAGACTTCAAGCAATTAAGTATAAGGCTCATCTCAAAGATCGGCGAATCAAACGGCGTATACTTGGTCTATATGAAGCAGCACAGTCTTGGATTGTTGTTTTATTGGTGGGTATGTATATGCAAAGTTTCTGCCGTGAAAAATTAATATGGCTTCAGGGGTTGCAATCGGCTCTTCCGCGGCCTTCATTGATATTTCTGTGAGCTGGCTTTCCGATCTAAAGGTCGGGGTTTGCAAGACAAGCTGGTATCTGAACAAAAAATTTTGCTGTTGGGAGGAGGAAGGGCCGGGTAATTTCTTCTAGCATGAAATATAGCTGATTTTCAAGAGGGCGCTTGTACAGATTGGGCAACTTGGGGAGGCCTGATCAATTATACTTTGGAAGCCCCCTTGAACTTTGTCTTTTATCTGTCCTTTAGCGTAAGGAACTCAGTACGGTCCTAATTTCGAAAGACGCTGTTTGCCTTTTTGAGTGCCTATTTAGTTAAGCGATTCGCCCCAACAGCTGCAGGGTCCGGGATCCCTCAAATTAAAACAATATTGGGTACTTTCACTTATTAACTTGTAAAAATTTACTTTTTATTTCAAGGTGGCTTCATACTGCCCGATTTTCTTGGGAAATCCACCCTTTTGATTAAAACCATTTCTCTGGTAAGAACTCAGAAAATATGCTGACTTTAGTAGATCCTTGCTGTTAGTAGCGGGTTGAGTTTAGGCAAAGAGGGGCCTTCAGTTCATTTGGCTTGTTGCATTGGTGCGGTTATATCTAAATGGTTTAGCAAGTTTAAGAACAACCATGGTATGTCTTGGCTCAAATCAAAGCTGACAAATAGGGAAAAAATCGCGAAATCCTTAGTGCTGCTTCGGCAGCCGGGGTTGCCGTAGCCTTTGGTTCGCCTATAGGAGGAGTTCTCTATTCTCTGGAGGTATCTCAGTTTAGATGATTCCTCTGAAGTTATTAGGAACTGAGCACGCTTTTTCCAAAAAAAACGTTATGGCGTAGCTTTTTTGGAGCGCTAGTGGCAACAGTAGTTTTACATTCGTGGAATCCATTTCGGACAGGAAAGATAGTGCTCTTTCAAGTCGAGAGTGAGCATAGTTGGCATGCCTTTGAGATTTTGATTTTTATCTTCATTGGACTGTTTGGCGTAAGGGCCTTTTAGTACCAACACTAATTTGCAGGGGCTTTATGGGGTTTTAACTACCCGTTTAAACCTTTGGATCACCGCTTTCCGACAGAAGCATCTTAAAGGGCTTGTCATATACGAGATATCACTGCTGGCGACAATTACATCAGCAATATGCTACTTCAACATTTTTCTCAGGTAAAGCTAAGTTTAGATGAGGCTAAGTTTTAGCGTTGATATGTCCGAGGCCATGTATATCCTATTTAAGGAGTGTGATAAGAATTATTCACTGGGCCTTTGCAAGTAAATGCTTCCCTGTCTCAGAGCTAACTCTTAGGGCGACTTCCACTATGGCAATCAGTTCTCTTCTTTGGGCTGCTTTCGTCCGGGCAGTATTAGTAATCATGACGTATGGTTGTGATGTCCCAACTGGGATCTTTATTCCATCAATGGCTATTGGAGCCTGCTTTGGACGGGCGGTAGGGATTTATGTCAAGTCCATCTACGTGTAAGCCTCGTCAGATAATGCTAAACTTTAGTAATTCCCCCGGTTACTGGTTCTTTAAGGCTTGTCCAGCAGCCAAACCGGTAAGTTCAGCAGGGTTTACTAATAAGCAGTGTATATTCCCTGGTACTTATGCTATACTGGGGGCAGCGGCTACATTATGGTAAAGCAAACTAAACATTCTAACCTTCAGCGGGATCACGCGAATGACAGGTGCTTGGCCTAGTGACTTAAGCTAATCTTTAGTGTCGGTGGTGGTGATCATGTTTGAGTTGACGGGGGCGACGGAATTCATTCTTCCCCTTATGGTAAGGATATACTTTGGGCTCTAACATCAAGATTACGGTGATTGTGGCCAAGGCAGTTGGGGATGTCTTTCACCACGGCGGAATATATCCTTTTTGGTTTTATCTATTTTGGTTGCTTTTCTTTCTTTGACTCTTCGTACTGCTGATCAAGCGATCAAATGGAAGGGGTTTCCTTTTATGGAAAACGAGGCATCGCACTTTGGTGCCTTGCCTGTAGCCCAAGCCATGTCCAAACGACCTACGTGTATTCCTGCAACCGGCCTAAAACTGAATCAACTGGAGAAGATACTCCGCGATAACAACTTCAAAGGGTTTCCTGTCATAAAGCGCATTCGAGACCATCGCCTAGAGGGTTTCATTTCACGTGAGAGCATCCTCAAGGTTTTAGGTAAGCTTAACTATACTACTAACCATCCAAGATGAGGCCTCGAAGCAAGGAGCTACTTCATCCACTTCCCACTGTTTTTTTGGCGCCAGTGATTCTGGCCCTGTAGTGTCATCTACCTCTATTGATTTTGGATCTCAGCTTGACCAAGTAAGTCTCTTCTCACACTAGCTTATACCAGAACCCCTTCATTATCCACCCCAAGCTTGCACTGGAGACTGTCCAAAGTATTTTCCGGAATATTGGGTATATTTACCTTAGACTTCTAACATTTCAGTCCTCGTGTCCTGCTCGTTGAACTACAAGGGAACCTGGTTGGATTAATTACTAAAAAAGATGTCCTCAACTATGAACGCTTCTTAGAGAATAACACCCTTGCCCCAGAGAACAGCGTATATTCTCCTGCTAGAACAGCGTCTTGGTGGACCAATCTGACCGGGTTTTTCTCTGGCTCTTCCGTGTACCGGAGATTAAATAACTATCCCGACCCAGACCATCAGGACGGGGTGCCCCTGACAGGCCTATAAGCCTGCTGCAATCAGCTAAATAAAGGCAACGTCTTATGAAATTCTATCTCAAACTTCGAAGCCTTACATCACAACAAGTTTAACTATTGAATTTTATAAGTGATTTTCTAATCTATCGCTTATAAAATTCAAATATCTCCATTATATATGAATTCATTTACCCTTCATTAAATTAGGGCGAGACATCTTGAGGTATTTTCAAACTTTGAGGCGGGTGATTTCTGCAGCTGCTGCATAACAGAAACACAACGAAAAGATATCAATGATTTGATCTAATATATATGGCCAAGTGATATAATAAATCCAATTCTCCAGTTGATTTGATCATATTGTTACGTGAAATTCAGTACAAACCTGGTATATTCCCCTTTTGTGTGATTTAATCTTATCAAATTGATTAATCCTTTTATTGAGTCCTATTTCGTGAATTTACTCTCAAGACATTATAATAAGCCCTGAGTTGGGACTTGATCCAAGCTCCATTAAGATACCCTTTTATTTAGATTTAACCCATGTACATCTGCATCTATCCTTAACAGTAATTGGCCAACTCCAACCCATCCCATGATACTTTCCTGATTCTGAAACCATAGTTCTCATCTTATTAGCTGTTCCCCTATCTCTTCAGTTTTCAGGCTATTCTCTTGGACGCTACAAGCAATCCTTCCCAATCAAAATATTCCTTAGCCCCTTCCACCTACACATGTACTTCTTTTCAGGCTCTTCTTCTCTCCCCCCTCTTCCTATCCAACCCAGGCAAGAATAGACAGCACCTCATATTCCCAAAGCCTCAAGGTAATATAAAGTTTATGTACCCCTGAATGCTAACTCCAGCTTAGTTCAAACCCTGTATCTGCTGCCTGATACTCTCACCGTATCCTTTAGCAAGAAAAGCAAAGAGGAACCCAACAACAATCCTCCGTTCAGGGCCAACAAACCCCAATAACACCTCTAGTACCAGATTGGTTGCACCTAGAATAGATCCAGTCCCTTACTCGGATTCAGGGAAGCTAGCTGCCCCAGAGAAGTCAGGAACACGATCCTTAACACAGCTTCTTTATTCAGAAGCGGTACAGTTCTTATACCATTTCAGAACACCACTGGGCCACCAAGGGTCACCATGTGCAGCATCGATCATAGTACAGACCTGTTGCCAGGGATCCACTCATCCAGAAGTCTTCCTCAGGAGATAAAGGGCTTCCAAGCTGGACTTGGCTAGAGCTGACCCTAATGGAACCCCAACCATCAACATATGTATGAGGTGTCCAGGTAACCAAGATCTCCCCAGCAAAGAAGTTAAGCAATCAAGAAGATGATGGATGCTAGTGTATCCTAACCCATACCAGGGAGCATAGGTGTGCACAGTTAGAGGGAACCAAGCGTTTTATACATACAGAGGATGACAACACCTCAGACCAGACTGGTACCATATGAAGCCTTCAGATCTATTGGCAGGAGTGGGTCCAGGAGTGTCAAACCGTATGCTGGCTCTGGAATGACATAACAGAAGGCAGAAAAAAAGGGCCCACACCAAGATAGAAGGCTTTGTTATGAAAGGGTAAGCACAAGCTAGCTACTGATCTTGGAGAAGGTCCAGCGTTCATTGTGAGATCAAAAGGAGGAATAGATTGTTGGAGCAGTTGCTCCTGGATAGGATCACCTTAGATACCAATGGGGGAGTTGGGAATGAGCAAGAAGGTTACATATTTCCCCTGCACATTGGTTCAAGAAAAAAATGCTTTACAGGAGTGCAGAAAGCTGCAGCTGTAAGTACCCAACACGCGGGGGAGTATTCTATCGAGATTGGGTGCCAGGTTTGACACTTGGAACCCTGTGAGTGAGGTGACTATTGGGTATACTGTCAATACCCAACAGAACACATTAGTGTGCACACTAAAGCGTCCAAAATCACCAGCAAAATAAGTGAGTACATAGTTTTTAAAGGTGTATACAGCTATGGACATTGTTGAGTGGGGGGAACCCAATCTGGTCCAAGAGTGTAGCTTGGAAGAGTTTAGATGTGCTGGCTCCTTGTAGTTGTACCAGTCAGTGGGCTCTTGGAATGGCCCATATGGTTTAAACGTGGTCTGGTGGCCCCCAAACCATAGGCAGGCTATGATAGCAGCAGAGAAGATAATATGGTTTGTCTCCTGGCTCCTGGGAAAGGGTTGGAAAAGCTCAGTGTCTGACTTTCTGTAGTGGAAAGTCTTTAGATGTTTTATGTGATAACAATTGAGGGTAGTTCCTCTTAATGATAGCCCAACTATCATCAAGAGATTTTTGTTTTTTATATACTGGTGCCCCTATATGGCAGAAATATTGGAAAGTGTTGGATTGGGGTCCCAGGATACCTGGTGTTGCCTGAGATTCCCTTTTACTGAAAGGAATTGCTGGTTATAAAGTGGGGAAGCATTCCCAAAAATCTAACTTGCAGTGGCATGAAGAGGGGTGGGCCTTCTTCATGCAGCCAAATTCATATACTGGATCCGGTGCATGAAATATATCCCAGTTGGGCTTGCCAGCTCCCTCTGCATCTGGTAAAGCTCCAATCCGGGCAGCAGTTCCCCCAACTTGAGACTTGGGGAAATTTTCTTTTTTAGCTCTCTGAGTCAGAAATTTCCCCAGTCAGCAGGAGTGGGGACAGGCTGGCCACAGTGGGCGGGCGCAGACAAGCCGCCAGGCTGGGCAGGCGGGCCGCGGTTGGCCCATAAAAGGCCAAAGAACCCAACTTTAAATTTTCAAAACAAATTGTGGTGCGCTTTTTGCGGCGGTTTCCCTAATCAGGGGGAGCTGCAGCAAATACTTCCTTTCATTGATTTGCGTTAATTTGCTGCAAACATTAATTCCTTGCGCTTTTTTAGGAATATTTCTGACAATAGCCTGCAGATCCGCAAGAGGGGATGGCTCAGTCTCTTGCAACACTGGTTAATCATCACTGGGTGTAGGTCAGGTAGCTTTCTGGGTGGGACAGGTTGTATCCCTGAGGCTTGGCTGTTCATCATTATCTGGTCAGTTGTCTGGAAGCCATTTCAATCTGTTGCTGCCTGTCAAATTCTTCTTTCCATGCTGGTTTGCTGTATCTTGGGAGGTGAGATCATCTACCTGGTTTTTGATGGGCTGCTTTTCACTAAATTTATTGACCAAATCTAATGTAGTGACAGCCAGAGCCAATTTACGCCTTATAGCCAGATCCAGGTTGTTTCTGCATCAATATTTTGCTATAGATCTGTAAATTAAGTGCAAGATCATCAGGAAGGTACAGAAATGATTTGTTCAAATCCAGATCAGGTTGTCCTTCAATCTCTGCATCTAAAGATGCACTTACCAAGTGCAGTTATTGGCTGCCTGTCCTCTCTTTTTTAAAGAGCAATCTCATGGTGCCCATAAATCTTACAGCTTGCTATGAATGATTAGTTTCTTCATATGGGGGAGGGATGCAGCTCCTTACACCCCCATAAAGGCTTCTAGAGGTATTTCTATAAGTCAGACTCCCACCTTATATAAGAATGTGATATCAGGCCATGCTGGTAGAGCAAGGTCATTGTATTAGATCCATTTTAGGGGGTTTAATGAGCACCCCTATGCATTGTGAGATACATAAGTAACTGTAGTGCTAATTTCAGCTGCAACTGTTAATCATATGTTTATGCAGAATATATAGTATAAAATAAAGGGGGAAGTTAGAGAGGAGTATGGTATCTCTATTGAATCATTTGATGGGAATTCTTAATAACAAAAGGCTTGCAATTCAAGCCAAACAGGAATTAGCAACCTGGGCGTTGAAAAAAGGTAAAGTGTATTAACTTTTTGCCCTGTTTTAGGATTATGTAAAATAAGAGTATTCCTGGACAATAGGAAGAGAGCACTTGAAGTTTAAAAGATGCAGAAGAAGAATAATGATAAAATTAGATTTAATTGGAAAGAGAAATTCCCTTAAATACCAAGGGAATTAATTTTTGTATCATTATTAGAGACACCAATGTGGCATACCACTGGTAGAGGTGCAGGTGAATCAACAATTAAGCTTAATCCAAATTTGGGAAAACTGAACAACCCAGTTTTAAAGCAAACCCCTCTATTTTGCCTGCTATAGTTTGAGATGAACTATCTATAAGTCCAATTTATAGTACCTGAAAATTCAGGCTTGCAATAGCAGCATTGCATATGCAAGAGAGGAGACTTAATCAATTGGAACTGCTTCAAGAAGGTTAAAGAAGGTGTCAGGGCCCAGAATGCCACGGAAAACCAGCTGGCCTTCTTAAAGGCCAAGCTACCCACAGCTTGGAAACCTTCACCAACTTTCTCCCAGAGCAAGAAAACCCCCTTTCAATTAACAAATGGCCCAGGATTCAATAGGCACACAAGCCTCAAATCCCTGACTTTGATCCTATTAACAATTTTGGCTCTCTTAATTATTGGGAAACAATACATTGGGAGCACAATTGTTTGATAGTGCAATTGGGCGCTCCATTGCTGGCAGGTTCTATAAGTAGCAGTGGCACCTTGGCTTGCTGCAGCCCAAGCAAGGTTCCTGTTATACTAACCAATGACCATCCACCTCCATGCCTAAGTACGCAAATTCCAGTCAAAATTGTAAGTTTAACTGAAATTCATGCCATCAGATCTCTGGTGGCATAAAATGCCACAAAATTACCAGTAAGTATAAGTAGTGAGGAGGATAAGCCCTCCTCACTGTTGACATCTTAAAATAAGCGAGTTTATGCCCAGAAATCATTATCTTCTTGTAGGAATTATCTATTTTTGCTCAAATTTAATTATTCTGTTTGCATCTATTTGTGAATCTACTACTCAATATAAACTTGCCTATCTGTACCCTCCTGGGTTTACTACTTCACTTCAGTCAAACCACCCCGCACTCTTGACTTGGAGTATTTCCACCCCCATCATCTGAATCTCCATCCTGTTTGTGCTAAAGAGACCATCCTGCCTGCTATGAAGGAGATTTCTGCTACCCCCTACCCAACACGCCTCCTGCTCAGGACTTCAGTAAGTTGGGGTTTTTCTATATCACAGTATTGGGGCTGGCCAACCAGGTTATGTCCCATACTGGGAGTTGGCGTCCCCTAGCTACTGCAGTCAACTAACTGGTCAGAATTGAGCCTGTTTTGTACATGGCCTTCCAGGCCAGGCCTGCCTCCCCTGTGGGAGTCCAGCCAGACTCTGGTATGGGCTGTGACAGAAGGCATCATAAAGACCAACTCTTCACTTGAAGGGTCGCCTACCAATGTGCCTGCTTGGTTAAGATGAAGAAGCCAAGGTTCAATGTTATTATCTGAAAGCTGAAGATCTAACACATATATGGACCAGCTTTATCCCCAAGCCATCAATAACAAGGCTGCTTTTACAAAGCATGCTGGTCAGCAGATCTAGCTTAAAAGTATCACAAAGAGAAGTTTTTTCCTACTACTACAAAGATACTTTAACCATCTTAAGGGTATTTCAAAGGCATTTGGAGCCTAAGCAATATCTTATTTATTTACATTAAATACCTTTTTCTTGCAAAAGGTTAATTTTTTAATTTAGTTTTATTATGCAAATAAGGATACTTTTAAAGCCCAAAAACACAGAATGAAAAGTTACAATTTTAGGTGTGATAAGTTTAGAGTTATTGTGCACTATAGTTGCTACTAACTGAACTAATTTATATTGCAGATTTGAAAGCATTGGGGAATTCTGAGTCTAATTTTTATTTTAGTTTTATTATATATATTTTTAATGTTGGGCCAACCTATAATAAAAAAGATTCTAACTTTTTGGTGTGATAATTTTAGAGTGTTGTACAATATAGTTGCTACTAATCAACCCCCTTTTTGTTGCAGATTTGAAAGCCTTGGACAATTTTCAGTCTAGCTGTGTGTGTTTTTTAAATTTTATTTTTAAAAGATTTATCTGCTAATTTATGCTTAAAGTTATCAGGCAATCCTGGGCCAGTAATTCTAGATAGGATTTATAGATACTGTCTTTATAGATGCCATTTTTAGACAGATTTTCTAAATGGCTTATTTATTATTGGTGTTTTCTTGATGGATTTTTATAGACTTTGTTTTTCTAGGTAGTGTATACTATTTTTTAAGGAGATAATTTAAATTCCATAACAGCCCCAATTGTTTTTGGTTGATGTAATAATTTCTGAATTTGATTATCTAGCTCAATCATTTTACTTTATATTATTTTGTAGCGCATTTGGTTATAGCTTTGTTTTATTCCTGAAAATTTGTTAACTAATCCAGTTCAGTCATATTATTTACAGTCAGGAAATCTGCTCATATCTCTTTATAAACATGAACCTATTTTTTCTAGTCTGTTTATTTTTATCCTGACAGCTGTGAAATTCACTTTATTAAATAAGACTGTATGACTGCTATTTATATTAAGCTTACTTTTAGGAGAGGCAAGTTTGGTACATATACTTATAGTTGAGTGAAAAGAAAAATGAACATGGAGCAGCAACAGCTAAAAGGCTGGGTATTAGTAGCTTATCAAATAGCACATAGCACCAATGTCAAAATTGGCTATGCTGACACTTTTGGTTTCAAAACTATAGTGAGGTGTAAATTTTGTTTTAATAATGTTGTCTTCTGGATGTCAACACTGTCACAACATCTTCAATTACTCCCTCTTGGGGAATTAACACCTGAGTAAATCATTGAATGGCTCACTAAATGGTTCACTGGCCAGTCAATAAACTGGTGGCACCATTATCAGTCAACCATCTATGACAGGGATCACTCAACCCAGATCATAAATGGAACACAACTTGATTAAGACTTATGAATCAAGAGGAACATTACTCAGACAAGCCCCATGGTGTACATGGACAGTATATGGCTTGTCATGATACTATATATTAATCTATATTCATATTTAATAAAGTATCATTCTCTCCTTAAATCTTCCCTTTTTTCCGTTTTATTATAATTCCCATAAGTATAAACTTGACAGTGGTAGCACAGGTAGGTTTTCCATACCTAACCAAATTGAAGGAAAAATTTCTTTTAAGAAAGGGACCCAATCAATGGTACTCCCTAACGGCTGGAGAGACTATGAAGAAGGACAAGACATTCCCAAAGGTTTTGTTATCTACAACAACATCCTTGTACCCATTGAACAATATAACACTCTCAAAGCCCAAAGACTGTGTTGAAACTGAACCAATGAGGATTCAGTATTTGGAATTGGGGAAAACAACATTCCAATAGAAAGGACAGAATAATAAGAATAAGGTATCATTTATTATAGAATATTGTGAGTAATATACTATATGGGGAAAGCCACAAGGCCACAAGGGGGTGGCACAGTGGGAAGTTCCATGTAAGGTTTGGAGCTGAGGAATAACTTGTGCAGGAATCAGCAAGTCAAATAGGTAGCGCTCCTAATTAGGATGAAGTACCCGCCATTTGATATTGCCATCAGATTAATCCATAATGTTAGATACGTCAAGGGGCAACTCATCAAGCGCCCCCTGTGTATCATAAGATACGTTAGCAGACGAGTCTGGAAACTTGGTTGCAACAACTGTTACCCATAACTCTGATCTCAACAGCCCCACAGCAGTCTGAAATACCCAATATTGTATTCCAGCGCCTGCATACAGCTGAAATTGGCACCTTCACAGGACTACGCTGGGAAAACACCTCCCTTTGGATCAACAGTATACAAAGCAAATTTGAGCAAGTGGAGTACCCCCAAAGACTCTGGGTCAGTGAAATTGCCCTCTGCGTTACGGGGACCGCCTCACACTTTGTAAGTGGATGGATAGCCCAACACCCCAACCAGAAAGGAGACTGGGAGCTATTCAAGAGCAAATTTCTCAAAAATTTCTCCATGAAGGATTCTAACGTGGTAATCATGACAGAACTTTGAACCTTCAAGATGACAGAAACAATCAAGGAATGCATTGCTACATACAAAGACCTACGTGATTGTGCACCCAACACCATCAAATTTGATGAACCTGGGCCACACTTGGACTTCTACAATGGTCTTCCCACACACATTAGACGTCAGTTTGATATGGCCTGCTACAAGAATCTTGCAGACATATTCTTGTAAGGGAAACATGCAGCACAAAAATCTGATGGTCTACATGCAACCAACAAGCGCAAAGAGAGTCCTTCAGCCAAGAAGGATCCTTGACCCAATAAGCAAGGCAACTAAGCCAACAACACCCATCCTTGAACTGGGAATCAACTGCACAAGCCAACCAGGCAAGCACCAAAGATACCAGTGAGAGAGAAAAGCTCAGGGGAGTGCTTAGGCAAGCCGCCCTCCCCCAACCTACAAGACTTGTACAGGGACCAGGACATGGATTCAATAACCATGATCCAAGTACCCTCCAGCAACCCTCTACTGTTTGTTGCCCAAACTGGAAATAAACTCCTCACTTATCCTTTCCGTTTTTGTAGATATCAGGGCACCACACTATTCAACATTGGAGCAGACCAGTCCCTCATCAACAAGAGCTTCGCGGACCTCATGAAGCTACCAGTCACTCAAAGCAAGATCAGGAGAGATATCATGGCAGACAACAGAAGCACACCAGTCACTCTAGAGGCTATTTCTTTCCACGCCCAAATTGGAGATGACAAACCACACTCAGCAGCCTAATCATACCAATCCCCAATTATGACGTTATACTTTTACTGGACTGGATGAGAAAGACCAAACCTCACATTGACTGGGACAGTGCTACACTCACCATTCAAAGAGGAGAAGTAAACCACCATGTTTATCCAACCCACCTTGACATGCTTATGGGGGATCATATATTCATGAAAATCATGGAAACAGAAAAGAAATTCAACCCTAGAAAAATTGATTGGAGTACCTGTACATCAAGATCATCCACTTTAAAAATACAAAGACTCAACATGAAAAGAACCCCATCTGAGACCAGCTAGTTAACAAGTTCCCCACTGGTTCCCAAGAAACACTGCCAGTACTATCTCCTGATTACAGCATACAATACAAAATTGACCTCAAAGGAAGTGTACCTAAAGCACAACCTATCTACTACCTCACACCACAAAAAGACAATGCCCTAAAGGCTTATCTTGACAAAGAACTTGAAAAAGGCCTCATACAACCATCAAAGTCACCTTTTGGCGCTGCTGTCTTCTTTGTGGCAAAGAAAGATAGAGGTCTCCGCCTTGTCACAGACTACAGAGCGCTCAATGAGGTCATAATTAAGAACTGGTATCCCCTGCCCCTAATTGACAGCCTTTTGATGCACTGGGGGGTCCAAAATCTTCACAAAGATTGATTTGACAGCAGGTTACCACCAAATTTGCATGAAACCTGAAGACATTCCAAAGACCGCATTTAGAACTAAATACAGATCCTTTGAATGTGTTGTTCTCAATTTTGGCATGACAAACGCTCCCAGTACCTTTGTGACATTCATGAACAAAGTTTTCAAGGAACACATTGAAAAACAAGCAATCATCTACCTGGACAACATCATTGTTTACATCCCCAACCTGGAGCAACACTGGAAAGATGTCCGCCTGGTCCTCTGCACCCTTGAAGAAAACCAACTGGTAGAAAAACCGTCAAAGTGTGAATTCTCCTCAACAGAACTTCCATTCATTGGTCACATTATCAGCAAGGACAGAATCAAACCAGATCCAGAAAAGATATGTGCCATAACTGAGATGCCAGCTCTAAAAAATAAGAGTGAACTCTGCACCTTTCTTGGAATGGTAGCCTATGTAAGAAAGTTTATCCCTGACTGGGGCACCCTAATAGCCCCCTATCTGCCATCATGGGCAAACTTCCAAGTTTGTCTGGACACCACTTGTGATCAACACTTCCGCCAACTGAAGGAACACATGGTCACTGCCCTTATCCTCCAATATTCAAATGGTGAAGGAATCTATGAACTAGAAACAGATGCTTCTGCTATGCCATAGGAGGAGTACTCCGTATCCAAACGGCAGAAAAAGACTTCCTCCCTGTAGCATATGAGTCAAGGAAACTATCTGACGGTGAAAAAAGATACCCCATACACAACAAGGAATTGGTAGCCATCATACACTGCCTCATGAAGTGGTGATGCTATATGGAGGGAGTGCAAACTTTAAAGTACTGTCAGGAATGCTTTTTCTATCTTTCCTGACAACAACAAGGAAATTTTAATTGATCCAGGGTCTGTGAACTCTTCTCCTAATTGGGATTTTCCTCCAGTTCCTAGAAATGGTTTATTAGAAAGAAGTATCTGTTCTATATTACCTTTTGAAGATAGTACATCCATTCTGGTGGCCATCTTTCCTGTGATTACAGGAATTGAACCTGGGTTCTCTCACTCATTGATTGAACGTCTAAACAAAGTTATTATATCAAATTTGAAGTCATCTTTGACATCACTCAAGAATGCTTGCTGTAGCCAATCAGAGGTTGCAACAGGATCAGGAGTGTTCAAATTTGCTTCTGTTTTAAATCCTGGTTATGTTGACATTAAACCGGGCTCTGTACTTGATGAAAATCAAGTAAACAGTTGGATATCTTCTTCTGGTGTGCAATTGCAACACCAGAAGCCCCCAATCTGTTGCTTCTCTAACAGCTGGGGTAAATAACAACTAGCTGTTTGGAGAAGGCCCAGCAGGGGCAATTGGTTGTGTTTTTTGAAATAATCTTTAAATTCAAGCCAAACTCCCCCTGCCAAGTTCCTTCCCCAATTTCCACCTGAAACAACAATTTAAACAGCTCCTAACAGCCTATAAATGGCTCCATTTGTCAGGGTGTTTTGATTGTTCAGTTAATAAAGTCAATTTTCTTTACCTAGTTGATTTATTTTGGCTGCTCTCCAGTCTTGAAATCCAACACCATGATACTAACCAAGTCTTCCCAATGAGGATCATTTGGATATAAATGGTTGGTTTGGTTGCTCCTTATCCAGTCCTTTACTGCAAGCATATCCTTTGGAACCAGAGCCAGTTCTGGTTTGTCTCCTCCTAATTACCTTGAAAAGTCATGGCACCAAGTGATACCAGGCGTATGGTACACCGCCACTCCATTGTCACCAAATCCCCCCATTACAGAGAAACTGCAGATCATGGGGGCCAGTCCGCCTGTTCCTTCCTTATTTCATCCTTTGTGTCACAAGTGACAAACTCCTGTCAACTATGATAACCAAAAGGCCTCAACTATGGGAGTCAAACCCTGGCATCTCGCGGGCGGCCAGCCCACAGGGCCGGCTGCCCGCAGTTTTTGGGGTTCAAATCAAGATTGGATTTGACTTTGGAGAATCTCCTGAAGTTTGATGAGCCAAGTTTGCCTACAATGATGCCTCCCGCGCTAGGGGTTCCTGTTAACCCAACCAATTAACAGGCTGGGTTAGCCACAGACCCCAGAATAACCCGGGCCACATTGGAAGAAGAAACAAAGATACCTTCCATGAGAAGCGGGCCACCCAGAGATGATCCGTCCTGTGACCTGGTTAAAGAATTGGAGTGCTCTAGTTGCAAGTCAGCCAATGAATTAACCCCCACAATTTTTGCCACCAAGAACTGGGAGGACCAAGTAGATGGGGAAACCCAGGCCATGAAAATCTTTGAAAGTTTTGCCATGACAGATGGGCATACTTATACCCTGGGCCACCAGGAAGATGCCCATTGCCATCCTTGCAATAAAGTGACATGAACCTTTGGCTCAACCAGATCATACCATACTTATTATTAGTTTTATTTCATATTCAGTCTACTCCTTGCAGCCCCATTCCCCGTGCTCACATACCCCTAGAAACCGCAGACCAGCTGCCCAAACTTTACTGTCCACCAGGAGCTCCCTTTGGCCCAGTACATTTTACCGAGTACCCACCCAACCTGGCGTATTTGGAGTTTACCCTGGAGGAGATTCTTATCCACAACCCTGAAGCTAGAACCAGAGAGACTGAAACCGTGTACAGAGAAGGCGCCAAAATCACCATACCTCCTCTGCTATACCGAGACAAGTATAATTTCCTGCCCGCATATTTAGTTCCAATGACGCCGCCCCACACCCTGTGGCCCAACCACCTGCAAGATTCTGTTGCCACTGATGAATCCACCTCCACCCAAATATTTGGAGTGATGTATATCACCCTCACTGGGTTGATTGATTCCATGGTGCCTACAAGCGGACCTTGGGCAATACTTGGAAAATTGTTATCTTATATTGTAAAGTTATCCCCAATCCTGTGGTGGGCTCTCCCTGCTGGGCCCGCGGGCCGTCTGCCCGCAAGTTCTCAGGAACCCCCCTCAGGTTGAATCCCTGACATTATGGCAATCTATCTCAAACACGGCAACCTGGGCCCCAAGATGTTGTTAACTCTTGGGGCATCTTGTATGCTATTTTCTTTGATTTCAGCTTACTATGCGTACAAGTTAGCTACCAACCTGATCACTGCAATGACCTGACACCAAACCAACCCCAAACAGAAAGACACACCGCCTAGCAAGGAGAAGACCAAGACCCCAAACTTGCAGGTGCAGAATGTCATAGTAAACCAGACCACAACCCAGGTAGATATGCCCCAGATGGGGAAGCTCACTCTGGAAGAAGCCAGAAGAGCAATGCCAGTCCTCTGCCTCCATTTCCAGGCCAACACAAACTCATACTCTAACGACACCAAGAAGGTCCTTGGAGTAGCCTCCATGCTCTCCGGCAATGCCCTGGACTGGTTTGGGAAAGCAACCGCTGAGGATGTCAAGTTCTGCCTAGACTACTCCAGATTTGAGAGCAAACTGATGGCCACAGGCAACAAACAAGATACCCGCCACTACACCTTAATCAGCCTACTGGACATCCAACAAGGACCACAAACTCTGCAAGCTTACACCAATGAGTTTTTGAAGTTGAAGGCTAGAACCCAACTTGAGGACGAGTTATCAGCCATCCTGTACCGCAGAGGCGCCTGCCTGAGCCTGAAAGAGCTCCTCAAGCACCACCACCCCATGCTTGGCCTAGATGAACTACTCCTCTTGTGCAGAGGGTTGAGCCTCAACCAGGAAGGAACCTCCTCCTCCACTCAGTGCGTGAACTGAGCCCAGAAACCCAGCAGACCTGGGATGTCTCCAGATGAACTACAGCGTCACTACCACAAAGGCTTGTGTTTCTATTGTCATGAACCCGGGCACCTTACCAAGGCTTGCCCCAAGAAGAATAACTCTCCAGTTTCCTTGGCACAAATAAACACCTATACTCAATCTTATAAGTTTATCCAAGTTGAAGCAAAAACACTCACAACATCCCAGACTGTGGGAGCCTTCATTGACACTGGAGCAGAAGAGAGTTTCATCAACGCCACTCTTGCCAAGGACCTTGGACTGAAGGCCACCAACAAAAGCGTCAAAGTAATCATGGGGAACAGTTCTCATGACCTGGGATTCAGGTGCGCTACCAAATTGCCCTTGAAAATTGGGCAGAACTTGTACCCTGCATTTCCTATAATCCTGAAAGGACTTCCCCACCCTTTGATCCTTTGGAGACTTGTGGTCACAAAGACACGGCGCTATTATGAACTTTTGAAATCAAACAATTGCCTTGAAAAGGGATAATTTGTTTGATGTGGTACCGTTCCAGTTGGGCCCAACAAGCAAGAAACCCAAAATTTCTGCCCTGAGATTGAAACCCAGCGTGGGAGGCCTACCTGGCCCCCTAGAGAAGTGGAGCCACGTCTTCAGTGAGGAAGCAGCTCCCCAGCCACTCCATCTATGACCATGCCATTCACCTGCTACCTGGGACTCAACCACACCACAGCCCCATATACAGCTGCAATCACCACAAACAAGCAGCACTGAAGGCTTACCTGGAGGACATGACAAAAAGGGTTTCATCCGGGTGTCTAAAAGCCCTTGCTCGTTGCCCATGCTGTTTGTAGGGAAGAAAGACGGCGGGATGCGCCCCTGTGTGAACTACCAGAAACTAAACAACATCACTGTAAAGAACCACTACCCCATTCCCAACGCCGACAACCTTTGTGACGTATTGACGGGAGCCCAGGTGTACTCAAAGATTGACCTGAGAGACGCCTTCAACCAAATCAGAGTCAAGGAAGGAGACAAATACAAAACGGCCTTCAAAACCAGATACAGGTTGTACAAATACCTAGTGATGCCATTTGGGTTGTGTAATGCCCTGAGTACTTTCCAAAGGATGATCAACTCAGTCTTAGGCAAGTACCTTGACCAATTCTGTGTGGCATATTTGGACAACATCCTCATATACAGCAAATCACATGAAGAACACCTCAAACACCTCGACCTGATACTGAGCAAACTCTCACAGGCCAACCTACACGCCAAGCTAAAGAAGTGCAAGTTCTTCCAACCCAAGGTCAAATTCCTGGGATACGTTATGAAGACTGGCGGGTTTGCTATGGCGCAGGATAAAGTAGAGGCAATCACAACCTGGCCAGTCCCCAAGTGCAGGAAGGATGTCAGAAGTTTCCTGGGACTAGCAAACTACTGCCGGGATTTCATCCAAAATTTTTCTCAGATTACATTGCCCCTAACCCACCTCTTCTCTGACAAGGTCCAGTTTGTCTGGTCTGATGAGTGCACCTCCGCGTTTGTGACTCTGAAGAAAGCTTTTATGTCTGCCCCAGTGCTTGCCATGCCTGACCCAGCTAAACCTTTTGTGCTGGAAACGGATGTGTCCAACTTTGCAGTGGGTGGGGTCCTTCTTTGGGAAGGAGGGATGGTATGCTACATCCTGTAGCATATTACTCCAAGAATATGCTACAAGCAGAAGGGAACTACCCAATATATGACAAGGAGATGCTAGCTATAATGAAGACACTGAAGCATTGACACAGATACTTGTGCGGCGCTGAACACCCAGTAAAGGTTATGACAGACCACAAGAACTTAGTTTACTTCTTCAAACCACGCCAGCTGAACCAACGACAGGCTAGATGAGCCTTAGAACTGGCCAATTACACCTTGATCATAGACTACAAGCCAGGAAAGGTTAACATTGTACCAGACGCCTTGAGCAGGAGAGCTGACCTGATCCCCTCCTCTGCAGAAATAAAGGACTGCAACACCCATACCCTATTAGACCCCGCCAGCTTAGGAATACAACTGAAGTACTTAAAGATTGCCGCCAGTAAACCCAACGTGATAGGAGCTCAGAAACAAGATGCATACTAAATTGAACTAGTCAAAACCCTGAAAAAGGACCCAGACTGCCATCACTCAAAGAAAGGATACTCCCTGAAAGATACTACCCTGCTGCTCCACAACAGAATCTACGTACCCAAGGGCCACACCCAAGCAAACATATTGATTGACCACCATGACTCAGAGATGGCCGGCCACCCTGGTAGACACAAATCCCTCTCAAGTATCAAGTGGAACTACACATGGCCAGGCATGGATAAGGAAGTAGCTGCATACATCAATGGTTGTGAAACCTGCAGAAGAACCAAGACACGTCGCTCAAAGCCAGAAGGACTACTGAGACCCCTGGACATCCCAGCGGGTCCCTGGAAGTCAGTGTCAATGGACTACATAGTAGAACTCCCCCCTCAAAATCCTTTGACGCAATTCTAGTAATGGTTGACCGTTTCACAAAAATGTCCTACTTCATCCCAACCACTACCCACTGCACAGCAGCTGAGACTTCCAGACACTTCCACGACCGCATCCTGACACAACACGGCACTCCAGAAAAAATCATCACCAACCAAGGACCCCAGTTCATGTCCCACTACTGGACCCAAGTGATGAAAGACCTTGGAATAAAACGTTGCATGTCAAACTCCTACCACCCACAGACTGACGGACAAACCAAACAGGTTAACAAGATCTTGGAACAATACCTCTGATGCTACGCCAACAAAGACCAGGACAACTGGGCAGAGATGCTACCTATGGCGCAATACGCCTATAACAGCAAAGACCACACATCCATGGGTATGTCTCCCTTCAAGGCCAACTACGGTTTTGACCCATCTTGGGACCCTAGTATTGGTAGAAAGGAACAGAATACCACAGGACAAACCTGGATTGAGCAAATACATACCACCCAAGAAACCTGCCTCAGAAACCTGACTTGCGCTGTTAAGACCTACAATGTGTTTGCTGATAAGAAAAGAGTCACCGGGAAACCTCTGGAGGTAGGCAATGAAGTGTACCTCAACTCTCAAAACGTTCCCCTACATGTACCCAGTAGGAAGCTAGCACACCGCCGTTGTGGCCCTTACAAGATCACAAAGCAGATAGGAGAAGTGGCATACAAACTAGAGCTATCATCTACTTGGAAAATCCACAACATCTTCCACCGCTCACTGTTATTCAAGAAAGAAGGAACCTCCTCCCCACCAGAAGATCAAGACCAAACCCTCACCCATCCAGGAGGGACGCTCAACAGAATACAAAGTAGAGTACATCCACGGACACTGCCTCCGCTACAAGACCCCACAGTACCATGTCAAATGGGTGGGATATCCACCCAAAGAAAGCACCTGGGAACCAGTCTCCAACCTACCCAACGCACAAGGTGCCATACAGCAATACTTGGAAAAGAGAGCCGGGAGGGAGGAGGGCAACAGGGGAGAAGGGGATGATTTCACAAATGACAAACTCCTGTCAACTATGATAGCCAAAAGGCCTCAACTATGGGAGTCAAACCCTGGCATCTTGCGGGCTACCAGCCCACAGGGCCAGCCGCCTGGCCGCCCACAGTTTTTGGGGTTCAAATCAGGATTGGATTTGACTTTGGAGAATCTCCTGAAGTTTGATGAGCCAAGTTTGCCTACAATGATGCCTCCCGCGCTAGGGGTTCCTGTTAACCCAACCAATTAACAGGCTGGGTTAGCCACAGACCCCAGAATAACCCGGGCCACATTGGAAGAAGAAACAAAGATACCTTCCATGAGAAGCAGGCCACCCAGAGATGACCTGTCCTGTGACCTGGTTAAAGAATTGGAGTGCTCTAGTTGCAAGTCAGCCAATAAATTAACCCCCACAATTGTTGCCACCAAGGACTGGGAGGACCAAGTAGATGGGGAAACCCAGGCCATGAAAATCTTTGAAAGTTTTGCCATGACAGATGGGCATACTTATACCCTGGGCCGCCAGGAAGATACCCATTGCCATCCTTGCAATAAAGTGACATGAACCTTTGGTTCAACCAGATCATACCATACTTGTTATTAGTTTTATTTCATCTTCAGTCTACTCCTTGCGGCCCCGTTCCCTGTGTTTACATACCCCTAGAAACCGCGGATCAGACATCTGAACTTTACCGTCCACCAGGAGCTCCCTTTGGCCCAGTACATTTTACCGAGTACCCACCCAACCTGGCGTATTTGGAGTTTACCCTGGAGGAGATTCTTATCCACGACCCTGAAGCTAGAACCAGAGAGACTGAAACCGTGTACAGAGAAGGCGTCAAAATCACCATACCTCCTCTGCTATACCGAGACAAGTATAATTTCCTGCCCGCATATTTAGTTCCAATGACGCCGCCCCACACCCTGCAGCCCAACCACCTGCAAGATTCTGTTGCCACTGATGAAT
This sequence comes from Entomophthora muscae, assembly GCA_014839935.2. Classification (NCBI taxonomy): domain Eukaryota; kingdom Fungi; phylum Entomophthoromycota; class Entomophthoromycetes; order Entomophthorales; family Entomophthoraceae; genus Entomophthora; species Entomophthora muscae. The sequence continues at coordinate 69,553 of QTSX02001631.1, forward strand.
CCACCTCCACCCAAATATTTGGAGTGATGTATATCACCCTCACTGGGTTGATTGATTCCATGGTGCCTACAAGCGGACCTTGGGCAATACTTGGAAAATTGTTATCTTATATTGTAAAGTTATCCCCAATCCTGTGGTGGGCTCTCCCTTCTGGGCCCGCGGGCTGTCCGCCCGCAAGTTCTCAGGAACCCCCCTCAGGTTGGATCCCTGACACTTTGGCTTCTGTTTTCCTTCTCAATTATCTTGGAGCTTACTTAATTTTGGGAAGATTCAATCCTCTTTTGGGTCAATACCACCTGATTGGAGAATTATTTCATATGGGAATGGTCTCTGTTCCAATTGGTTCTCTAGTCACAGGGTTGAATCCATCTGTGGCCATACACTTTTTGGGCGGTATGTTTCCAAGCGGATGGGTTCCTGAAAAGTACTCACCAACCATAAGTCTCTGGTATTCTTCAAAATACAACAGCAATTGTCAAGGAGACAAGCCAAGTGGATGAGTCTTATACAAAGTACCTTATGCAAATCAAATATAAGCCAGGCAAGAAAATGCTTACTGCAGATGCCCTGTCAAGGCTATATAGCAAGCATGTCCTCTGCGCTGAAGGTGATCCTAACTGGCCCATGTTATTTATAGGGAATCTCCAGGAAGAGTTCCCACCTGGCACACCAATGGGCATCCAAGAGAAAGACAAGAAAGAACAAACATCTGTTCAAAGACGTATATGGTATTCTGCACCAAATACTCCTAAACGGTGACACTGTATCTTACGTCCCATCAACTCAAAAGATTGACACTATCCTCCAATATCACAGAGACCTTGGACATACCTGCATTAGAAACTTGCATGAATACCTCAAGACACACTACTGGTGGCCCAACATGCTAGATGATATCATAGAGGTACTGGAACAATGCAAAGTCTGTGAGAAGTACACCCAAACCAAAGCACCACCCAAGTCAGTAGTACCCATATTGATCATGCAACCTTTCAAGGTATGGTCACTAGATATTGTGGGAACAATGCCTGGTGAGAACAAGGGCAAGAAGTACATCATAACAGCTATCAACTATGCAACCAGGTGGCCTGTGGCACAAGCCACCAAAGAAAACAAAGGCAATGATGTTAGACAATTCATTGGAAAAGAGATCATAGCAAAGTTTAGGAAATCTGACCTCTTGATCACAGATGGAGGCACTGAAATTAAAGCTATTGACACCAATATATATCTTGCCAAGAATGGGATAAAAAACATTACTATCAGCCCAAATCACCCTCAAGCAAATGGAAGAGTAAAACAACTGAACAGCGCACTTGTAGAAGCCCTCAGTAAGTTATCTGCTAACAATCCAAAGGCCTGGGTTGACATGCTCCAAACACGCTCATGGTCTGTAGAACAAAAGTTAACCGCAATACGGGTAAAAGCCCTTATGAACTTGTCTATGGACAAAAGCCAGCTCTTGTTAGTACAGTTGCAGGACCACAATTACCTCTGTCTAAAGAGGTGCCAGACGGCAGCAACCCTAACATACAACATGCCAGAAAAGACCAAGAGGAGATGGAACACCAAAGACTTGAAAGGGAAGCAATCCCATTACAACAAGAGAGATTCCAAGTTGGGGACAAAATCTGGGTTGTCAACCATGATCAACACAAACTGGACCCAGGTTGTGTGGACCAGGCATTGTCATGGAAGTCAAGCCCAACAACATCTATCTCATCAAAGGGATTGGAACTCAGACTGAAATGAAACGTATGTACCACAACCGTTTCTGTCTGTGCAAAACAAGAACAGCCCAACAAAATTCCATACTCCCTGTTCCTAACGCCAAACTGGATTAATACCAGGTCCATATTCCAGATACCCTCAAAAAGGTTCCCAAGGCTCCGCCTTCCAGCACCCCAGGGGGAGATGTCGTAACATCTTTGATTACTCCCTCTCTGGGAATTAACACCCCAAGTAAATCACCGAGCGGCTCACCAAGTGGTTCACTGCCCAGCCAATAAGCCAGTGGCACCTTTATCAGTTAACCATCTATGACAGGGACCCCTCAATCCAGGTCCTAAATGGAACACAACTTGATTAAGCCTCGTGACTCAAGAGGAACATTACTCAGATAAGCCCCATGACTTCCATGACGTACATGGACAGTATGTGGCCTTTCATGATACTATATAATACCCTATATTCATATCTAATAAAGTATCATTCTCTTCTTAATTTCCTCTTTATCTTGATTTATTATACTTTCCAGAAGTATATACTTGACAGCAGCTTTGGTGTAGGCTTGGGAGGCATCTAAAAGAGAATTAGTATCAAAATATGGAAAATTTTGGGGTTGTTTTTATAGAGAAAAATGAGAATTTTTTTAATATAAAAGTAGTTTTTTTACATAGAATTTTAGAAAAAGTCTCAAAATATATAATATACAAATTTCAATGTTTTTTATTTTGTAAAAAATATTTTTTATTAGTAACACAAGTATGCAAAACTTTGAGTTTTGACTGAAAACTTGCAGTCAAAATGGCTTTTTGAAGTGGCGTAATCAAGGTGCTGTAGCTCAAAAACTTAGTGTTTTTGATCATATTTTATATTAAATTAACAAATTTCTGATGGAGCTACCTTAACAGGGCCAAAGAGTAAAACTTGAATTTCTCAAAATCTAGCTTATACAACTGGGGTTAAAAGGTACCAGGCTGTTTAGAGGAAATAAAAAATATATATCTACAAAGTTTCAGGAAATTTCTTACATTTTTTATTAATATGAGTTTTAACATCAATTTAAATTTTTAAAAGTGGAAAGCAAGAATTGTGGTGGGGGAATTGATATAGTGTAGCCTGGCGTTATATGTAATTTCCCCTTATTTCCCCCTATCCATTGTGCGCATCAAATCAATTGGGTGATATGAAACTTGGTGGAATTTGAAGTGACATAAATCAAAATGGTGTAATCACCCTCTTCCATATTAAAATCACTATTAAAATATTTTATTAAGAGAACCCTTATAAATGTATCCATGTATAAGTAAGCTATAAATTACATATAACAAAACTGATTTTTTTACCTAGCAATGATAATCACTAGAAGGACTATCATAGTGGAGTCTATTTAGGTTGTTCTTAGTATAAATGTCTTAGATTAATACTATAGGAACATCTTATGGTACTAAACAATAGGCTTTATTTTAGTTTGGGTATAAACTTATTTTAGTTAAAGATAAATGGCATGATTCAAAAATGACATAAAGTCAAGATGGCGTAAACACGCAACAATCTAAGTGATTTCATATGTAAATAACTTCAGTAAAATAAGATTTAATTAATCTGACTTGAAGTGATGGGATTGAGATGACATAAATTTGAAATGTTGCATTATAAATGTATATGTAAATTTTAACTATTTTATTGCTTATTTTTTTGTAATTTAAAATCACTAACACAAAAAACGCCATCTTGAATTAAGTTTGAGATGGCGTAAATTGGAGTACTGTTTTTGAGATGGTGTGTCCTAACTGTTAGGAGTGTCAATTAGTAAAAAATCTGAATTCTCACTGATGATTAGAAAAACTGTAGACCTTTTCAGAGACAACATTGGCACTGTTGACATTGTTTTGAAAATTCACTGTGTTTTTTATGGTACACTTAATTAAAGTCAAGCAAACCAGTTATCCAAACCATTTTTAGGAATGTTTTTGTTCATATAATAAAATTAAATATAAATCATATAAAAACAAGGTAAAAAATGCAAAAGTTCTTTATTCACTTATTTATTTATTAATTATATTTTGGTAGTGGGAATATGGTATCTTAATATTGGGTATATTAAGCATTGTTGACATTTTGGTTAAAATAATGAAAAAGTTAACATGTTAACTGCCTCACTTATAACATTCTTACTAGGCAGTGACATAGTAATATAGACTTATCTGCACTACTCTAATTTGCTTACCTCCACCCCTCTTGATTGATCACGGCAGATTGTAGAAATTCTGGATTTTCAAAATTATTGTTTACCATAAATTCTATAATAATTTACTTGGTAGATTGGACTTAAATTATAGGATTGCCAATAGCCACAAATCCATTTGTGATACTGAAGTCAAATTAAGTGCCATATATAATTTATAGGATAGTAATTTCAACAAACTGCCATATGCGCTAAGGCTATCTCTATATAGTAACCCAATAAAAATATTTTAAGTGCTATAATAATATTCATAATGTAAATGTGTCAGTTTCATTATAAAAATAAGTTATGCTTAAAGTGTCAACATTGTCACTTTTACATTATGTATTCAACTTGGCAATACTTATATTTTATTTCAGTGTAAGTAAAGGAGAAATTTAGGGTGAATTGAAATTTTGATTAGGTGAGATATAAAATTGTGTCAGAATGGCCACAATTCTGTCATGTTTTCTGGGGTTGCACCTCTGAGAGCTAAGAAAAATGTGAATTAAGATCAATTGGTTAGCAATTCCCACTAAATAATTTGCTTTCCTGGTCAACAGTGGCCACTTTTCATATGGGTGCTGTTGCCACCAGATAAAGCTTCATTGGAGGTGGTGTCAATGGGACTATGTTATAATTTTTGTTAGCAGCTATTGGTTTCCCTTTTTTATTGGTATGTAATTATGCACATTACTGGTTGACCAGTAAAGCTCCAGATTTTAGTGTACTAGTTTATAAGGTAGAGATAAGCTTGTTGCTTTTGTTTGGTTGGTAGTTAGGATCTCTGATAGCAAGAGAATGACTTGGGCTGAGGCTTTTATGTATCTTATTCAATCATGAATAGCTTTATTAGGATATAATTTGCCAACAGCAAAGGGTTTATTTGAGGTATGCCATCAGCAAAATTGTGGCTAAGACTGCTCCCGGAAGTACCACAAGTATATAGATTTTCAGTACCTTCTTGGTTTCTTTGGGAATGGCCTGTGAATTTGGCAGCATATGGTTCACTGGAAAAACAATGTCTCCGTTGCTTTCCGTCTCTACCGGAGCCACAGAGACTAATCATTAGTAGATAAAGAGATAAATATGGTACTTTGAGGAGGTATAGTTAGCTGCGAGGGGGTTGAAGAGATAGTTGGATGTTTTTCTGGCTCTCGTGATGCTACCAAGACTATGGAAAGTTAGATTATATATTAAATGATGTACCTTCTGGAAGCTCGTTTGAATATGCATGGTATGCTATAGCCATGCTTTGAAACATGACAATCTGCAAGATGGGATTGTTGGCTTGGAAGATAGGATTGTTCAGATGTTCGATTTCGGAAAAGTAGACATGCTCAAGGATTTTGTTGTCAACTAGGGAAAACGTACCATTGATATGGGCAGTAGTTAATCTGAGTTCCTTGAATCTGTAGCCTTTGATGGTCATGTCTCTGTGGATAGAAAGGGTCTTGTGGAATTTTGCAGATGAAAGATCCAACGCAGTGTTGTGGATGTATAAGTTTCCCACAGATTCCAAGCTTTGGAAGGAAAATATACTGAGTTTGGGGGCACCGCTAATTTTAAGTGTATTTAAATGGGTTGAGATAAGCCCAGTAAAGGATGTTAAGCTGCTATCAGATATATTTAAACCATCCTCTATGGTGAGAGCACTGAAGTTCAGGTCAGAGGAAACATTGACGAGGTTAACCATGGATGCATTCTGCAAGTTAAATAAAGTGTCAAAAGCACCCTTGTAGTTGGCAAAAATCAATGCTCCTTTGACTTCCTTTAGCAATGAAAGACCTAGTTTTCCTGTGCAATTGTTTACTTCTAAATCTCCACGGACATAATGGAGAGCGTTAAAGTTCAAGTCTGATTCAAGGTTGATTAGATTCACCCCCGATGTACTCTCCAGTTTAAATAGAATTTTTTCAGAGAAGCCGCTGGACTCCACGAAAGTCAACACTCCTTTGATTTCCTTTAGAGATGAAAGATCAAGTTCCCCTGTGGATTTTTTTACTTCTAAATCACCAAGGATATACTGGAGAGCGTTGAAATTCAAGTCTGAAGAAATGTTGGTGAGATTCATTCTCAAGGCACTCTCCAGTTTAAATAAAGCATCGTCGGGCAGGCCACTGGAATCAGCAATAGTCAATGCTCCTTCGATTTCCGTCAAAGAAGGAAGGCTGAGGCTTCCATTATAGTTTTTCACTTCCAAATCACCGTAGACATACTCAAGAGAGCTGAGATCAATCATTGGAGGAGAGTTGTGGTCCACTACCAGGTTTCCGAGCACCCGCTCGCATCCTTGGATTTCTTGGATTGTGCTTGAGAGGAGATGGCCGATGTTAATGCAATTTCGGTTGCATTCCTTTTTAGCCTTGAATAGCAAGCGTTGGCTAGTAAAAGCAAAATAGAATTTTGGACAGAAGTTGTCGGCATTGAAAGTGGCTTCCCCATGCCAAATCAGATTTAAAGGGACGTTGATTTTTTTGACGTGGCCTTGGATGTTGATACGACCATATTGGAGGTTGGGAGCAGAAAAGAGAGATATGCTCGTATCTGAGGAGACAAGGATATCGCTGCCTACGGACTTGAGGTATGGAAGACTTATTTCTCTGGATTCACTGATCTGCAACGAGCTCTTCACTTTTAAAATGTTCAAGGCTTGGTTTGGGATTGATTTCAGAACGACAGAATTTACTTCCTTAAACAGCGGGCCAGTGGATCGGGCGTAGGAGTTGTCAAGAAGGAAGTTGCCAACCGCTCTGTCTTGGAAGCCCGTGAACGTGACATTAGAATATTCTAATTTAATACGGTTAATGCTCCCTGCTTCTTTGACTTCAAGGTTGAATTTTGGGCAATCAAGGATGATTATTTCTTTTGGTCTTTCTTTGAGGAGTATTGATTCAACGTTCATCCTTTGGATGTGCACAAGTGAAGCTTTGAAGCTATAAGTTCCACTTAAGTTATCGTCTCGAGCATCGAGGTAAAGGTCTTGCACTTTGATAGATCTATCAAATAAGGCCCTAAGAGTAAGTCTCCCTTCTATTACGCTTAGCTTTTCAGGCCAATATAAATTATAAGTGACATTCCCTTTCCACACCTCACAATCGTTTGGTATGTCATTTGAATACACATGACTACTTTTTTCACCACATTCTAAATGTTAAACTAAGATATACAATTGATTACCTTTGGCGGCTAAAAGCCCCAAGCAAAACCCCAGAACAAGCACTAGAGAAGCCATAAGCGAGATAAAGAAGTCAACCTTCTAACAATCCCCCGTTCTTAAAATATGTCTGACAATTACTAGGCTTCAATAATCTGATAGTGGCTACACATTGATTCAAATAGCAATCTTGATAGACTAAAGCTACCCCTTTTTTATTAGTCACCAATTACTACACACCATGAATATTAAAATTAAATTTATAAGATCCAATTCAGAACCGAATACAGGGTAAAAAACTTATCTATCAGATTTAAAGGTTAGTTTTAAAATAGGTGGATTTATAATTATTTAAGCCTACTTGGAAAGTGACTGCAGCCTCCAGACTTATCTGATCTTTTTTTAATGGCATGGTTGCAAATCTGATTAGCTTGCCTTCACACCACATGACCTCTGAGCCTTGATCATATTGGCTTTGACTTATCCAAGTCGTTAGACCAACCCTGCCCTAAATCTCACATTACTCCGCAATTTACCGAACCAATCCGATAAGATCACCAGTAAAAACTAGATCACTGTTTAGAAAAATTGTGGCTAGTGGCGTTTTTAGAACTGGTAATGGATCCAACCCTACACCAAGTGGGTGGGCGCCGACTATTGAGCAACAAAAATTCGTCAGCTCGTGGCGCTCCATAGCACTTAGCAGCTACCGTTTGCCAACCCCAAGCCGGTTAAACTCGGATTCAACGATGTGATTGATCTGATTAGCTTTCTAAGCCGAGCTTGCTTAGTCTCGACTTAGTTTACATTATAAACATCTCCAGATGTTATGCTTTTGGGACCGAGCTGGATATCATTATCCAAGCACGTGCTGTACAGCAGACTATCAAAGCAAAGATATCGTCCACCTGGTTCATGATTTGTTTCCTCTTAGACACTCTACTTGGATCTAGCCCCAATACCCTTACTTGAACCGTGCTTTTAGTGTTCTCGATATTTTAATATCTTTACACACATTTCTTGTGTGTTTCTAATTTTTATCGGACATGGTTTGATCACATAAGCTGTGGGTGGCAGCCTGTCAAAAGTGACAAACCATTAACAATGTTCATGGCTCGCCCGTTTAGACAGCCTGCTTATGAAAAATTTACAATTTGATCAAGTAATTACAGGCTCAAACCTTTGTTTCTTAAAGCTTAGCAAGGTGTCACAACATCTACGATTACTCCCTCTTGGGAATCATTTCCCCAAGAGTTGACCAGACTACATAGCAGTCAGTGGCACTCCTACCACACTCTAAAGTTGTACGGGGATCAGGCATTCCAAATCCTAAGAGGAACACTACCTGGACAAGCCCCATGACTGACATGACCCACATGGGCAGCATGTGGCTTCCCATGATACTATGTAATACCATATCTTCTTATCAAATAAAGTATCCTTGTCTTCTTAATTCACCCCTTATCTTGTTCTATATACTTCTAAGAAGTATAAGCACAACAAAATTTTATAAGTATTAAATACTTACATACCTTAAAGTATAACCCAATAAAAATTAGCAATAATTTAAGTGCTTTTATTAATTCTGGGATTCCGTTTGAAATAGACTCTCTGGATAGGAAAGATTTTGAGTTTGGCCAAGATTTGATTAGGATAAAGTTAAGGTGCCCCATTACAGATATTGGCAGTACAGAATATTCCAGCACATAGCTAACCAGAAGATTCTTTGGGGGTTCACACAAGAAGTACTTGACTTTAAGTATCATCACAGCCAGCTCTTCAAAAGAATTAAATTTTTGAAAGCAGGAGAGTTTACCTGTTGTTTTGCAAAGGTTAAAATAATGGCTGTAACCTAGAAGCTGAACCCTCTGTAAGATTTGGCAACAGTGAAGTAATAATATAAAATGAGGTCAATATTTCTTAAATTTCACAAGGGTCACACTATAATTGCAAAATTGGACCATTAAAGATAGTTTTATTGTTATAAAAAAGAAGGGATGTTTATAGCCTTGACAGGCTGGCAATATTACAAGGGATATTTAGAGGTATCATTGATATTATCTGCAGTAGTTAATACTGGGGGTTTTAAAAGGTAATTTTTCTGCCAAAATTAGTGCCTTTGTAGTTTGTGCTCCTAGGGTTGGCACCCATGAAAAAGTTCTGGAAGAAGTTGTCAAGTCAAGAACTTTGTTGCTTAGAGAATTAGTACCCACTTCACTGAAAGTCTTAGACAGGGTTACTTTTTGGATCAAGTCAATTTCCAAGCCAAGAGAACTACTGGATAACTCAAAATTATTGGAATCTAAGAAAAAGCCCCTTAAAGCTCTTGGTGAGGCAGTGAATAGAAATATAAAAATATTCCATATACTTGATTTACAACTGTCCCTGTCTCCTTGAAGACAACAGTGTGTTGCAACTGAACCAATGGTAGCTCAGTATTTGATTTGAGAATACAATAGTCCAATAGAAAGTACAAGAATAGGAATACAATGATGTTTATTGAAGGGTATTTTAGATAATATACTATATCAAGAAGCCAGAAGTCCACCAGGGGTGGCACAGTGACAGGTTTGATATAGGGTTTTGGTTGTGGAATATTTGTACAGGGATCAGCATGTCAAATTGGAAGTGCTCCTAATTAGGAGAAGTGCTCACAGTTTGACACTATGTTGTAATGTGGTTAGTGAAAACTAGCCATTACTGACGTCAGTACACCTTCCATTGATTAGTCTCGAGCTCAAAGATCCAAGTAGATGTGTAGCACGGAAGAACAACCAGCCCAGTTGATTAACAGGTCATAACCTCAGAGGAATATTTAGCCCATCAAACAATCATACTGATTGATGGGCTAAATGCCAATATGATCTGAGAGTGAAGCCTGATCAGAGTATCAGTGGCTAAAGATTAATTCTAAATCCCCTATAAAACTCTTCCCTTGTTATATTAATAAAAGACCAAATTTACGCAACATACATATTACTCAAACTAGTATAGTTTTTTATTAAAAGCTTATTTTAGGGTAAAGTATAATACATTGTAATCTGAGTTAAGCAAATAGCACACACCATAGTCTATGTTACAACACACCGCCATTGGATTGGTCCATGCCGTTAGATACATCATGGGGCATCTCTTTTAGAGCCCCCTGCATATGATAAGATACATTGGCAGACAAGGATGTGATCTCAGTTGCAGCAAGTGCATTCCTGGTATTGCAATGAATGCCTTGTATGGTACTGAATAATTGAAGGATAACTTATGACTCCTGTCGTAAATTGTGCAATCAATGCTATTTTGATCTGGCCTTCAAATATTGATAGTTGCAAAGATTTGGCTAGTTTTGCCTTCAAGTTCAGAAATTCCCTGCCTTCTGTAAATGGGTCTGGTTCAAAATCCACACATTCCGGATTATTGTACTTGTCTGTGGTTGATCCTGGTATGACCTCATCCCAACGTGACCCCCTCAGCCACTCTGTCTTCCTATTGAGTGATCACCGCCTCTTGTCAACTATTTAAAGTAGAATCATTACTCCTAATAAAGACAAGTTTATCCACATTTGTGTTGGCTTTTATAATCTTCAAGCTTTTCCTGTCCTTTCTGCCAAAAGGACTTTTACATCTTGTTTTCCAAGAAATTAAGGTGCATGCCCTTAATTTTGCCCTGAAGGCTAACCCAAGGCTAGCTTTGAACCTCAAATCTTTTGTAATAAAGATTTCCCGTCGTGTCCTCCAGGATGTCGTCCCCTGGAGCCAAACACAACAAAATGGTGCTCACTACAGGGGCTGCAAGCCCCTTGGTTACCCCGTTCCCACACACATTCTCTGGTCCCTCTCCCTTTGTTTCCAAAGTACCAGATCAATCTAAAGTTTCTAGTCCCCCTCTAGAAGAAGACATCACTGATGCCCATGCAAATCCTATGGTATTGGTTCTGTCTCCCGGGCCCGTGTGGGCCCCCCTTCCTGCTTTCTCACTCAACTATGAGCAAGCTTGTGCTGCTGCCTGCTCTCTTCTTTATTCTGGCACAGTAGCCATGCACTCTATCCCTGGCCTCCATCCCAGGTACGCCTCCGTAGACCTGTATTCTTTCCTTTTGGACTTTGGTCTCCCCCCTGCACTGATGAAATCCATGGATACTATTGGCGTGTTGATCAACCAGTTCATCCAACCTGCCCTAGTTCACTACCAACTTGCCTTAGGATCCCAAAATCAACTGTTAGATGCAGTAGCCACTGCTGTTTCAAGTAATCACACTCAAAATATGGCCTACCAAGAATGGTCACACAGTCTCTTTGCTTGTATTTCTGATAACCAGCGTGATTTGCTGGCCTCTCAGAAGTACTTAAACTCCTCCCTGAATTCCCTTTGTTCCTTGCTCCCTGGATACATCAAGGACCAACTATGAGAATTGGATGAGCATCAGGCAGCATGGCGTGAGCAAATTGAGGCTTTTCTGCTAAACCATTGGCAGGACTTTGAGATTCTGGTTAGTGAGCTCAATTAATTCAAAGATCATGTCAACTCGTAACTCAAATTGATAGGAGCTCATGTCAATACTTGGGGCCGCCACCTGCAGCATCAATACGGTCTAGATAAGGCTGCAGTAGGCGACACTCTATACCAAGTGCAAAATTATGTGGATGACAAGGTAGCCTCTATTGAGGTGACTCCTCCTGCTCCTCCTGTCCAGCTCCCATCTTATTTCAAAACCAAGGTATGGGAGGCCATCACTGAACTCAAGGCTACCACTCAACGTCAAGCTTCTGTGAAGAACCCCCCTCCAGTTGAACCTATGCCTGACCCTTGTATTGCCTCCCTCACTGATCAGGTGGCTACCTTACAAGGTGAAATCAAGTACTTAAGACAGTGCCTCTCTAATTCTGAAGATTCATCATCTGAATCTGAAGATGAAGAGGAAGGTGAAGTTGTTAATACTCATGCTCATAACAATCATGGTTGTTGCCCTGGTCTAGAAGGTCAACCCCGGGTCCACTGTGTGCGTGCTCTAGATCAACTTGCCAAAGTGACAAATGATGTAGCTGATAGGTGAGACACATTGGAAAGAGATGTCCAAAACCTCTCCTGCTTTACCAAGACCCTAAATGAACAAGTTGCCCCCTTGGTTGCTCAGACCACTTCTCTGGCTACCCATGTCAATGGGATTGCTGGCACCTTGGCAGTGCAACAAATCAAGATTGATTAATTTGGGACTGCTGCCGCCACTGCGCGAGATATTAGTGGACAGAACAGCTCTACCTTGAATACCCTAGAGGAAAGCCTTTGACTCCTCTGGGCTAGACAACCTGCTACTGAATCCAAGTTTGAAGTCAATCCTCACATTAAAGTCCTCAATCCAGGTGAAAATAGCCAGTCCTCTTCTTTGTCCATTGACCTGAATAACAAACCAACCTTCAAACAGATATTTGATTCAAATACCTCTACTATTGCTGCTTTTCTGACCATTTACAAAACTGCAATGCGTAGGGCTACCAACGAGCTCAAGAAGGAACATATCCTTACCTGTCTCCATCCCACTTGCCAGGAAGTTGTGGTCCCTGAGCTCCCCTCCATTGTCACTTGGGAGGATATGAAGCGCCTCCTTATTGAGGAGTTCAGAGGAGAACTCAGCTTGGAGGTCAAGAAGGATGCATTTATTCACATTGCTTTCAAACCCAAGGAAACCCTGGCTGAGTTTTCAGATTGTTTCTACATTGAAGGCCAGCAGTTAATTACTAGTCAACAGTTAACTCCCCAGGAAGCCTACACGGCTTGTTCAAACGCTTTGAAGGTGAACCAGCTTCTATGTCTACACTTTAAGGCACACAAGGCTTCACTCACTTCCATGAAGAGTATTAAGACTCTCCTACAAGACATGCATTTGACAAATGGAGGTACGGTGGTACATGAGAATAAAACCAATAATGCTGGGACTACCTCTTGTACACTGCGCATTATGACTCTGGGATCTAGTAGACAGGCTAAGAGACAAGGCTGCCATAACTGTGGCCAGATTGGGCACCACTTGCGCACTTGCACTAATCCCCAAGTGGAAGGTTGCAATCTCAAGGAACAGGCAGGAAAAGAGAGATCAGCTTAGAAACGAAGACACTCTCTGCTGACCAATCTCCCCCGTCTCCCCCTGATCCTCTGTCTGATGAGGAAACTCCCTCTTCCTCTGGCCCAACTATCCTTCATCCATTTCACAATTTCTCCAGTGATTTGGAACCCAAAGATTCTGAGGGTGAAGCCTCTGATAGTTATGGCTATTTTGTCCTGGCTGTTCTGGAAACCATCCCTGTACCATACAAGCTTTGCTCTGGGAAGACTACCACCACTTCCTGAGTACCTACAAGTGAAGCTAAGTCCATGGTGGCTCACCCTTACCTAGCCTAAGCCCACCAACCTCCTGTCTTGGTTGACTCTTCTGAGGAAGCAGCCAAGCTAGCCAAAGCTCTTTTCCACAACTTAACTGTATCTCTCCCACTACAGACTGTATATAAAGAAATTCCTGCGTTACGGTGCATGCTAGCTAAATGGGAAAAGGAGCTAGAGGCTGCGCAAGACGTTTTGGCAGTCTTGCCTCCCTTTGGGAAAGATACAACCCGCGTGGAAGTATCAATCCAAAAGGTTAAGATCAAAGCCATCCTGGACACGGGTTCCCCAGTCAACAGGGTATCAACCAAACTAATGAAGAAACTTAAGTTTGCCCCTGACCTCAACTACACGCAGTTGTATGACACAGCTGGCATGGACCAAACTTGAGCCATTGATGCCTACTCTGCTCTACTCAGGAGGTTTGGGTAACTCTTTATTTCTTCCACTGCTGTGGTCCTAGAGAACAAAAGCTATGACCTCTTGGTTGGTACTCAATTCCTCTGAGAATATAAGGGGTTGCAAACTTACGAGATGGATACCTTTTGCTCTTGGGATATGAGGTTCCTTTGATTTTTGAGGAACCTCCGCGCCTCCCAGGAAAACGTCTTAAAACTTGTGTGCTTGAGTACCCTACAGGTATCTTCTCTCTCAAGTATAAGACTCACTCCTCCAACATGTGTACCCCTCCTCCTTCCTGCCCTGCGGAAGAAGGGGTACCTCTGCTAGCGCCAGCAGCTATCACATTCCCCTGGGCTCTCAAGTGGTGATTGATTCCCAGATTTCCTATGAGCTACCTGAAAAGTCCTTCTTGGAACTTTAATTGCCTGAATCCTTAAATTGTACCAAGCCTTGCCTGTGTCCTGGGATTTTAGACTGAACCCTCAAAGAGCCTGTACAATTACTGCTTGCTAACCTGACAGCACTGCCCATGCAGGTGACTAGAGGCCAGGTTGTAGGTCATGGTTGTATACTGGGAGCAGAGCAAGTATCCTCCCTCTACTCCTTTGGAACTTTCAGTGATTTCAATCTACCTGAGGACGACCCTCAAGCTCTCTCTTTGTTCACTGCTGCTGATTTCCCCCAACTGTCTCCTGTTCAACAAAAAGACGTGTTGGACCTGCTTGATTAGTTCAGTGACATCTTTGCCTCTGGACCTACGGACTATGGCTTAGCTAAAGGAGTCATCCATCAGATTGATACTGGGGATGCACCCCCTTTTTGTGCTAAACCATATTGCTGTAGTAGGGTGGAAGATGCTCAGGTGTCTAAGGAAATCAAGCAACTTCTGGACGCTGAGTTACTGGCTCCTTCCCAAAGTCCTTGGGCTTCCCTGTTACTGATTCTCAAGAAGAAAGATGGGGGACATCGCATTGTAATGGACTATCACCACCTGAACTCTCTCACTAAGAAAGACTCATACCCCATGCCCAGAATTGACAATGCTCTCAGACAGCTGGGTGGTTCCAAGTTTTTCTCTGCCATGGATCTAGCCTCTGGCTACTGGCAAGTTGACTTATCTCCTGAAGATCAAGAAAAGGCTGCACTTATTACCTCAGAAAGCCTCTTTGAACTCACTTGTATGCCCCAAGGACTCTGCAATGCCCCTGCCACATTTCAACGGGCTATGAACTCCATCCTACAAGATCTAAAGCTCTCTTGTGTCCTTGTGTACCTTGATGATATCACCGTATTCAGTGCTACCTTTACCAACCACTTGGACCATCTCAAGACTGTCTTTGTCAAGATTTGTGAGGCTGGCTTGAAACTCAAACCCTCCAAGTGCTCCTTCTTCAAGGAACATCTTGAGTTCCTAGGGCATGAAGTCACTCAAACTGGAATCCACCCCATGAATAATAAGGTGGAAGCCATCAACAAGATGCTACCTCCCACAAATCTTTGTGAGGTTCAAGTATTCCTTGGTATGATGAGCTACTACCAACAGTTCATCCCTGACTTTGCTGAACTGAGCAAACCCCTCGTCCAACTGCTTTGCAACGTCCCCTTTGAATGGACTGACAGTCAACAACAAGCATTTAAAGCCGTGAAGGCCAAGCTCAAGGAGGCTCCTATCTTAGTCTATCCTGATTATGATAAAGAGTTCATCTTGTATACCAACGCTAGTGGAGTAGCTGTGGGTGCCATCCTTGCCCAACTTGACAATGAAGGTGTGGATCAACCTGTAGCCTACTCATCAAGAGTCCTCAATAAGCACAAGAAGAACTACAGTATCACTGAGAAGGAATGTCTGGCGGTGCTGCATGCAGTGAAACAGTTTTGGCATTACGTCTATAGAACCCACTTCACGGTAGTCACAGACCACTCCTCCCTCAAATGGCTACAAGAGCTAAAGGAACATGAAGGTCAATTAGTGTGTTGGGCTCTGCGTCTACAAGGGTATGACTTCACTGTGATACACTGTCCTGGGGCCCAACATCAGAACACTGATGGCCTGTCAAGAATGCCAATCCTGGCTATCCATCCCGCTGATGCTGATTGACTATACAAACTAATAGGGTATCCTGACTCTTGGACCACTGAGCCAGAAGATATCTGCTTGGCACTACAGACCCTATCTAAGGACACTATAATTTGTGATAGGCAGCTCTCAAAAAGGTCAACATTTCTACCTACCCTGTGTTTGTCCTAGCATGAGGATAGCCATCATACTCCAAGCTCACATTTACACTGGCCATGGAGGCATAACCAAGACTCATGACTGGTTATGCAAAAAATTCTACTTGGAAAACATGCGCCTCTTGATCCTTGATGTCCTTGCCTCCTGTCATTCCTGTCAGCTCCAACGCCCTTGTCTGTCACAACACCAGTTCAAACTCATCCCTCCAAAGCATGCCTTCCACACAGTGAGTATTGATGCTGTTGGGCCTTTCCCCCAGTCTAGGTTGAGATGTTGGTTTATCCTGGTTGCTGTAGACCACTTTAGCAAGTGGGTTGAAGCCAGAGCAACAAAAGATATAACAGCTAGGACCACGGCTACTTTCTTGCTGCAAGACATTTTCTATTGAAATGGCTGCCCTCAAGTCCTGCTCTCTGACAATGGTACCAACTTTAATGCTTGCCTCATCACCTCTATTGTTGAAGCTATGGGGACTCACCAGTTGTTCTCCGTGCCATATAATCCCTCCACCAATGGAACTGTTGAACAAGCAAACTCCATCATGATATCCATCATGAGAAAACTCACACTCTCTGACGCTGCCAATTGGGACATGTTCCTCCCTGCTGCCCTCATGGCCTACCGCCTTAGTAGACACCAGGTGACTGGTCAATCCACTTTTGCCATGCTGTATGAACGTGAGGCTGCTACCCCCTCAATCTTGGGACCCTCTTTGATCAAATTTGATAAATCTGCAAATCCTGAGGCCCACGTTAAAGACTTAACCAATTGTATCATTGGCATCCAGGCAACCGCTTACTCCACTGCTTATAAGGTTAAGGCTCTGGAGCTCTCCCCGTCCAATGCTGCTAGAGCCCCCCTCCTCAAGTATCAAGTAGGTGATCTAGTTCTCTACTACCAGAATTGTACAGGTGGTAGAGCCCACAAGCTGGATTCCCTATGGGTTGGGCCCTGTGAGGTCATCTTTAAGAAGGGCGTTGAGTACACTGTGAAACTACTGTCTTCTGGACATCCTTTTGCCCGTGTTCACTCCAAATTCCTTCACAAATATCAACTCCCTGTGTCCAATCTTGAGGGGGGAGATGTCGTAAATTGTGCAATCAATGCTATTTTGATCTGGCCTTCAAATATTGATAGTTGCAAAGATTTGGCTAGTTTTGCCTTTTTGTTCGGAAATTCCTTGTCTTCTGTAAATGAGTCTGGTTCAATATCCACCCATTCTGGATTATTGTACCTGTCTGTGGTTGATCCTGGTATGACCTCATCCCAACATGACCCCCTCAGTCACTCTGTCTTCCTATTGAGGGATCACCATCTCTTGTCAACTATTTAAAGTAGAATCATTACTCCTAATAAAGACAAGTTTATCCACATTTGCGTTAATTTAATAATCTTCAAGCTTTTCCTGTCCTTTCTGCCAAAAGGACTTTTACATCTTGTTTTCTAGGAAATTAAGGTGCATGCCCTTAATTTTTCCCTGAAGGCTAACCCAAGGCTAGCTTCAAACCTTAAATCTTTTGTAATAAAGATTTCTCACTGTGTCCTCCAGAATGTTGTCCCCTGGAGCCAAAAACAACAACTCCTCTTCCCAGAGCAGTGGTGATAAAAATTAATGTGCTTCTAAGAAGATAGGCAAGAAGCTCAGAGTGATTTTATTACCAGCCTTTTACTCATTAGAGGTAGTAGAGATCAAGGAATCTAAAAAAGGTTCTTTAGGCAGAACAATTTTTTAGCTAAAAGTCTCATTCTGACCTCAGGGAAACATAACCTTAATAGGGGATATTTGGGATAGGCTAGTGAGCATAATAGCACCTCTATCATATAGAGCTTTAAAGAGAGGCATATTGATAATAAATGATAGCTAATGCAATAAGCTAACAGGGCTTTGGCAAATAGCAAGGTTGATGAATTATGTCAGATGAGGCTATTCTTCTTAATATGAAAATAAATGTACTATTAGCTTGTTTATGGCTTCATTAGTAGCTGGATGATATGATGCTAAAAATGTCTGATAAGTTCTTAATAATTTTGAAACTGAATCAATAATAGTTCAGTATTTAGATTGGTGAAGACAGCAGTCCAAGTTAAAAGAAAACCAATATGAATGAGATGTGTTTACTTTAAGAATAATATGGTTGATATAATATATTCAGGAGCCACAAGTTGCCAGAAGTAGCATAGTGGTGTGTTACATGTATTTTCTGATTGGGAATAACTTGAGGGAGAGATCAGATTGTTGAATTGATAGCGCTTCTAATTAGGAGATATTACCTGTAATTTGAAATTGCACAAAGATTGGTCCATGCCTTTAATCATGTCATGGGGAAACTCTTTGAGTGCCCCTGTGTATTGTAAGATGCATTGGCAGACAAGTAAATAAAATCAGTTGCAAAAATAGATTACTTAACTTATCCATAACTTGAGATGATAAGTTCAATTCATTATTGAATGGCAGCACCCATGTTAACAGTAAAAATGTCAATAGTGGCCGTGTCAACACTATAGTAAAGTGACAGCCTGGTTTTACATAATGTTGTCTTCTGGATGTTGACACTTTTATATTAAAAAAACTTTACCATGAACATTTTTAATATTAATATTTTTAAATACGTTATTATACTAAAATGACTCCAGAGATTTTAAAATACAACAAAAGAATAACATAAGTAACAAGAATAAGGAGATATAAGCAAATTTTTTTCAATTTACTACATAAATATATCTCTTTATTATAAAATTATTTTATATTCCCATAAAAATTAAAATTCCAATGAACCAAAAATAAAGTCATTAGTAAAATAAAATAACTAAAAGATTTAAGAAATTCTATATTTAATTAATTAAACTTTATATAATCACTACTGAAAATATCTTATACTTTAAAGATAAATCAACAAAATATATGATATTTCTTACAAAACCACATTGAAACTGTATCTGAAAATTACCATTTATACCTAAAAAGATTAGTACAATATAAATAAATAAAAAAAATAAAAGTTTAAAAGTAAAAAATATACAGGCAAAGCAAAGAAAAGTTTATTAGGCTAATTAAAGCCACCAGCAAGGGCAGTAGAAATGTCCTCAAGGACTTCTTAATATCTGTCATATTATACTTCTTTTTGACCACCTTACAGACATCCTCCTGGTAGTCTTGCTCCTTGGGCTTTCTCTTTTTGGGGGCCACCCAGTTGGTCAAGTCCTGGAACTTGGGGACATTCCTTGCTTGCTCCTCTTGCAGCTTCAGGAAGAACTTGTTGAGCTTTGGATTTTCTCCAAGCTTTGCCTTCAGGTGTTTATGCCACACCTCCAGGATTGATGTTGTCTTCATCTCCCCCTTGATGCAGGCGCTCTGGCAGTTACAGGGGGAAGTAGCCCTAATATTTTCTCTCCTGACAGTCATCTTCTTGCCAACCCACTGCCTCTCAAAGTAATCAAAGTAGCCCTTAAAAATGATGAAGTGCTTTTTGACATAAGCATAATACAAGAGGTCCTCACAGCTAAGCCCAGTATGCTCTGGTTGCACAAAAGCCAAGTCAGCAAACTGGGTGATGACAAATCAGCACTTTTCATTGTCTTTGTTTAGCTAATTATTGAAGAGCTGCTTCTTGCTCTTAAGATTCTTGATGATTGCCTGCCTGAAATGGAAGAAGCAGTCCTGGAATTCTCAATTAAAGGTGGCCTCAAAGGCTCTGAACTGAGCAAGCTCAAAGCCCATAATGATCACCTTTAGCCCAAGTGAGTGCACATGAGCTAACTAATCTATGGCCTGGAAAGACTCATCCTTTTCAGTAGAGAAAGGGGTTTCTCTAGTAGTGTGGGTGAGAGGAGAGAGCTTGTTGGCAGGAAGGGAGTTCAAATCATCCTGGGAAATTTTGAACGCTCTGGTGTAGACCTCTGTCTTTACACCAGGCAGGAGAAAGAAAAAAGGGGATGAACAGGGCGTCAAACTGCCTGTGCAGGACCCAAAGCTGCTTGAAAAAGGTGGAGCAGTTTGCAAATGTGCCATCACACAGCCAGGTGGTAGCAGTGTTCAGATGCCCCAGGTTTTAATTTGTGACATAGGCTATGATCCTATCCTTCACTTACACCCAGTGCCATGGAGCAGGAACATCTCACCATCCTTGGTCTTAGTGAAGACATTGGTAAGGACCAGGTCTTCTATGTTGGTGGCACTCTTGGTCAGGAGGTTTCAGGCTTGACACCTATTGCTCACAAACTTGACCAACTGGCTGTGGCTTGGCATCCTCTTCAGATTAATGGGGGAGAAGTGCTTATAGGTAAGCACAGCCAGCTGGGTGGGGAAAAGGTCCTTGGAGGTAGGCATGATCTGCACAAGGTACCATTTCAGATGACAGGCTATGGTTGTATTGGGAATTACACAAGTGTGCTTGCCCTTAATGGTTTAGACCTTGTCCCAGTGCTTAGTTTTGAGTTGAACTGGGCAAAATTAGTCCCCACAGGTATAGTGGCAGCTCTTAGAGCCCTGGTTGGCGTTGTTGCAGCTGAAAATGTACCTATTAGCCACAATGGCTGGCCCACCTTTGACACTCATGATGGAGAAAAATTTTGGCAGGGAGGAAGGAACCTTGAACTTCCCATCAACATTGTAAATGTTGTGGGCCACAAGAGGGTCCCAGGGGCTAGCAGGAGCATGGTAGAAGCCAAGGAAGTAGTCAGGCCGGGGCTTGGGGTCATCCCCTGACAATCCAGAAGGAGGAGAGTTTAGCAGGGAATGTTGTGTTCTGAGGCATAGCACAGATACAGAACGGGGAACCCTAACCTTAGGATTGAATTTGTACTAAGTCTTGGTTAGAATAGCAGGGAAGGCTATGTGTTACCTTGTGGCTCTGAATGAATAATATCTGCTAGATGTGGCTAGAGAGGTGCCAAAGTACTTGGAGACACAAAGACAAAAATGTGAATAGAAATTAAATTTTATTGAGTATAAAGATTGGGAAAATATACTGTGTAGCTTTACCACAAAACAGTACATGGACAGTAGGATCACTCAACACAAGCATGAGTGGGGCAAGTGAGTTGTAAGGAACAGGAAACTGAACAATTAAATTCCCCAATTTAGAGCCAGACTCATTTCAAGGGGCAAAAGCAAAAGAGAGAGAATTGTCCTCAAAATAACCCATTGAAGGCAAAATCAAAACATGATGAATGGCAAAATTCACAACATTACCCCTTCTAGATTGGAATTAGGGGGAGTAGTAATTGCAGAGGAACTTGGCATGCACTCAGGCAAACAGGCAACCACTAGAGAGGAGTTTCATAGTATACTCTGACACTTGCTTGAAGGTCACTTCTAGAGGTCCAACCCACAATGTATCTAACTTGTGAGTGTGTCCCCCTATTCTATGCTGATAGTAGAGAATGTGACCCCCAATGTTGAACTCAGGCAAGGAAGAGAGTCCAGTATTGTCAGGGGAGAGCTCATGCGCCTTGGTCTTATATGTAGAGGTGTATGCAGTAGTCTGTATATCAATGATGTGGTTGAATAGATCTTTGATATGGTCATCAGGGTTAATAGCCTTATCAGAGGAGAGTAGGGCCCCCCAAGAGCAACAGGGTAGTGGCTTCACAACCATACAGCATAGGAAAAAGGAATAGCCGGTGATACAATGTTTGCTAAGGCAATAAGCAAAGAGAGCAGCGGGTAAGTATAGATCCCATTTTGCAGCATTAGAGTAAGTGAGTTTCCTCATGATAGAAACCAGAGTTGAATTTGCACGTTCAACCGCCCTGAATCCACATGTGTGTTGTTTTGCAGGCAAATGTTGATTTGGCTTCAAATAAAGACAATATGCTGAAGACTGACAATATGTTGATAGCTGATGATGCTGTAAGCTAGTAAGTAACATAGGGCTACTAGGGGTAAGTAGGTTGAGCCTAGTAGGTAACATAGGACTACTAGGGTAAATAAGGTGATCCTAGTAGGTAACATAGGACTACTAGGGTAAATAAGGTGATCCTAGTAGGTAACATAGGACTACTAGGGTAAGTACAGCCTGGCTGTTAGGAAACAAAGGACTACCAGAGGCAGATGTTGCCTCCACCCAGAAGAAGATATTGGCTGCTTTGGGCTATAGTTCTTCACCTAGCAGGGAACTGTGGCTGTGGAAGGGTGAAGACTGAGATAGCAAGCAGGGAACTTTGTCTATCTGGGGGGAGAAGGTTTTGGACCCCTGGCAGGTAACGCGGGCTGCCAGGGAGGGGAAGAGCTCTGAGGGCTCTGTGTACCCTAATACACTTACAGGAGGTCTGTGAGCAAGCATCCTACCTAACAGACTGGTAGGGTGTCCTCGTTTATGCCCCTATGGGAGCTTTGGGGGAAACCCAAAGTGAGCATTGGAGGGCATAGATTTGCTCAGAGGTGTCACCAAGGCGGTTTGCCTGGGGAAGCAAGCTGCAGAACTTGGTGTGATCAGGCCTCTGGGAATTAGAGCTAATTACTCTGCAACTGAAAGCCCAGACTTAATCACCTGGGTGAGTAAAGACAACACATAGACATTGATCTATGGTTGAATGGCCTAAGTAGATTTCCACTTGCGAGGGCCCAGTCAAACACCAGTTAAATGTAGACTCATGCCTGGGTCTACAAGTTCTGGTAACGGGAACTGAGATAAAGAACTGAGGTGGTTCACAGAATTAACAGAAAAGACTAGTTAGAGGGACTGTTTGATCACAGTAAAGGCTAGTTGACAGACTGTTAATTCATATTGAATTGTGGGAACAATATGGTTCATTGTGCAGAGGGAACTAAGGAGGTTCCTAGTAATACTTGTTGAGGGACTGGTTGAGGATAAGCTGAAGGACCAGAAGATTATGATTCAGGACTGGTTGATCATGATGAAGTTTGACCAAAGGACCAGAAGTTTGTTTTTTAGGACTGAAGAGCTAAGAGTATGTGAGTGCAGGACCAGGAGATAACCTGAAGAAATAAGCCAGACTGGATAAAGAGACTGAAAGAACTGATTTTAGTGTTCTTTGCCAGAGAAAATATATAAAAAAGAAGCAGTTAAATTGTTGCAACCAAGTTTCTAGACTTGCCTGCTAACGTATCTTACAATACACAGGGGGCGCTCAATGAGCCGCCCCTTGACGTATCTAATGTCATGGATTAATCTGGTGGTATTATCAAATGGCAGGTACTTCATCCTAATTAGGAGCGTGGCAAATTTGACCTGCTGATCCCCGCACAAGTTATTCCTTGGCTCCAAACCCTACATGGAACTCCCCACTATGCCACCCCCTTGTGGCCTTGTGGCTTCCCCATATAGTATATTAATCACAATATTCTACAATAAATGACACCTTATTCTTATTCTTCTGTCTTTTCCTATTAGACTGTTGTCTTCCCCAATTCCAAGTACTGAACTCTCATTGGTTCAGTTGCAACAAAATAATAATTAAATACTGCCTGATTATGATTAAAAAAGGAGTTAATATCATATAATCAAAAAGAAAGTGGAGGAAAAATGATCTACAGCTTTTTAAAACTGTAAATTTATCTAAAAGGAAGAAGTGAGGAAGAAGGGAGCTAGAAAGAGGCCGGAAATAGAATGGAGAAACTGTGAGGGAAAAAGAATTTTTTTGCCAAGAACAACTAGGAGAGGCAAAAGGACAAGCAGCAAGTGGGTTCAAAGTTGCAAAACGTTGAGAAAAACAAGGAGAAACATGGAGAAACATTGTAAAATTGAGGGGTCAAAATTTGCCTAAGTAAAACATATGTGGAAGTGCTCAAGATTCACTGGGGAAACATGACAGGAATCAAGGCAAAACCGTTTGAAATGTGGAGCAGTTGTTTACATGGAGTGAAACAGCCTCGGGTTCAAACCAGGGTCAAAATCAAGTCATCTGGGGAAACCTTTTTGGTAAAACTGTTGAATTGAGGTGTGTGATTGGCTGTGAGCCAGAGTATATTTGATCAATGTTTTAAAGGCTT
This sequence comes from Entomophthora muscae, assembly GCA_014839935.2. NCBI lineage: Eukaryota > Fungi > Entomophthoromycota > Entomophthoromycetes > Entomophthorales > Entomophthoraceae > Entomophthora > Entomophthora muscae. The sequence continues at coordinate 93,621 of QTSX02001631.1, forward strand.
TAACTTAAGAGTTAAAGCCTAAAAAATGAGGAGCATAAGCAGAAAATTCAGGGCTTTCATTAGCTAAAGTAATTTTTAAAGTTTATAATAATATATAAGGAGAAAAACTGGATAGTTTAAGCTTTTAAAAACCAGAGTTCTAAGAGAGATTTTTGGTCTGAAACAAGGGGCTATAAAAGGGAGAGCTATCTGAGATCTTCAGGGATTGTATCAAGTGGATTACAAAGGCCACAAGAGCTACAGAAGGAGCCAAAGACCAAGAGAAGGAAGCCTGAGCTGAAACAGAGCGCAGGACCTAAGACCAAGGTGCAGGAACCCAAGACCAAGGAGCCAAAGCCAAAGACCAAGTACAAGGAGTTCAAGAGATTTTTAAAGGACTCCAAGTACTAGCACAAACCCTCATTGTCTCATATCCTAAGGCCATATATCAGAAGGTTTCTAAGGGGATCTTCCTTCTGACTGTGAATAAAGAGCCTATTACAACCCCTACCCAAATTTCCCGTGATAAAAGGATATAAGCTTCATGAGTAAATTACCCCACATCTTCTACCCTAGCCCAGGGGACAAATAATCCTATTGCTTAGGTTGCAGAAAACTTGCCTCTAGTAAGTCTGCCCAGGAGGAGTGGGAAAAGGTGACTAAGCATCTTGAAATGACAGATAGAGGAAGGGAGTTTTTTGGGGGAGAGTTTGCTAGACTATTACAGGATTGGTATTGGTCTACAGAAGGGCTAGCGCCTGCTGAAATACAAGTGTATAATGAAGACACTCACCTGGTAATTGGGAAGGTACTGGAAGAGTTTGCTCTTTTGCAGGAAAATATAAGCTCCTAACCAACCACTCATCACTGTTGAAGAATGACGACTCCTCCAAGCCAGTCCCTGGCTATGACCCAGGACACACTTTGGGGACTGGTGACCAGGAACCCCACACGCCCCATTAGTAGAAGGTTTATAGAGGGCAGAGAAAGACTGGTGAGTGACCCAAGGCTTTGATAACAGAGCTTACTAACTTGGCGTTGAAGTTATTCCCAATGTCAGATATCAATACTTGAGGACAGCTGGTGCAAAAGAATACATCTTGCAATAGAAAGGCGGCAGTTGTCTTGGCAGTGATGTCTTTAGTAGGGCAAGCTTCTGCCCACTTGCTAAAATGATCAACAGCAATTAGAATAAAGCAGCAACCAGAGTGGGAACAGGGGAGAGGACCTACAACGTCAATGCTTACAGTGTGAAATGTGTGTTGAAGGAGAACTAGCTTGAACTTGTGAGAGGTAGCTCAAGGTTGCTGGAGTTGACAATTGTGGAAACTAGCAATGACATCTGAAATCAGCAGGCAAAGGTTTCCCATAAATAGTTTTTCTAAAGCCAGTCATAGGTCACGGCAATGCCTCCATGTCCCGGCTCCTTATTAGTTTGAAGCACCAACAAAAAGCAAATACTAGGACGTACATAAGGCAAGTATTGGTCTTGTACTTTCTTGAAGAGCTGATTGTCACAAATGAGTGTGTCCTAAGATAGCTTGGCTAGGGAAATTTGAACTTCTTCTGTTTTTCTCTCCCAAGAGGAAGGATATCCAATTAGTTCATACAGCTAATCAGCCTCAGCAGGGTGTAGAGCAATGATGAGCATTCTGGACAATCCATCAGCGTTCTGATGTTGAATCACGGGACAGTGTAGCACAGTGAAGCCATAACCTTGCAGGCGGAGAGCCCATCTAGCTAGTTGTTCTTCTGGTTGTTTAAGATGGTGTAACCACTAAATCAAAGCGTGGTTAGTGACCACAGTGAAATGGGTGCCATACATAAAATGGTAGAACTGTTTGACGGCATACAGCACAGCAAGGCATTCTTTCTCTGTGACACTGTAATTCTTCTTGTGCTTGTTCAGGACGCAAGAAGTATAAGCTACAGGGTGATCTACACCCTCATCATCTAGTTGATCCAAGATGGCTCCAATAACCAGGTCACTAGCATCAGTGTAAAGGATGAATTTCTTATTGTAGTCAGGATACACTAGGATGGGAGCCTCTTTAAGTTTTTGCTTGAGGGTCTCAAAGGCTTGTTGCTGACTATTGGTCCATTTAAAAGGACATTACGTAGCAGTTGGACCAAGGGTTCACTAGTCTTGGCAAAGTCAGGGATGAACTGTCTGTAGTAACCCATCATGACCAGAAAGACCTGAACCTCTTGCAGGTTAGTGTGCAGAAGCATTTTGTCAATGGCTTCAACTTTCTTGGTCATTGGACAAATCCCTGTCTGGGTTACCGCTTGGCCCAAAAATTCAAGGTGTTCCTTGAAAAAAGCACACTTAGATGGTTTTAACTTAAGGCCAGCCTCTCAAATTTTTATGAATACTTCCTTGAGGAGATCCAGGTGGTCTTTAAAGGTAGCGCTGAAGACTTTTATATCATCTAAGTACACTAGGACACATGAAAGCTTCAAATCACAGAGGATGGAGTCCATGGCTTGTTGGAAGGTAGCCAGGGCATTGCAGAGTCCTTGCAACATGTGTGTAGGATCAAATAGTCCTTTGGCAGTGATGAGCGCAGCCTTCTGTATATCTTTGGGAGAGAGATCAACTTGTCAGTACCCAGATGCTAGATCCATAGCAGAGAAGAACTTGGAGCCTCCAAGGCAGCAGAGAGCATCATCAATGCGCGGCAAGGGATAGGAATTCTTTTTGGTTAATGAGTTCAATTGTTGATAGTCCATCACAATACTATGACCACAATCCTTGTTTTTCAGTATGAGTGAGGGGGGAGGCCCATGGACTTTGAGAAGGAGCAAACAGTCCAGCGTCTAGAAGTTTCTTGAGCTCTTTAGACACCTGAGTATCCTCTACTTGACTGCAGCAATATGGTTTAGCGTGGAAGGGGGGAGCGTCACCAGTATCAATCTGGTAAATGACACCTTTAGCTAAACCATAATCTGTGCTATCCTTAGCAAAGATATCTGAAAAAGGATCCAGTAAGTCAAGCACCTCTTTCTGTTGGACTGGGAACAGTTGCAGAGAATCTTGCTCAGTAAATAAAGACAGGACCTGAGGTTTGTCTTTAGGTAAGTTAAAGCCCTGGAAAGTAATAAAAGGATGTAGCAACAGGATATTAGGAGCATTAAACAACTTTCTATAACCAACAACCTGCCCTCTAGACACTTTTATGGGGAGAGAGGTTAAGTTGGCGACCAGCAATTGAACAGGGTCTTTATGCAATACATCCAAGATTCCTGGAAAGAGATACAGTTGGTTGTCTACTAGCAAGGGAGGAGAGTATAACTCTATAAACATACACTCAGGTAAATCATATGATATTTGTGAGTCTAGGATAGCTTGAGATCCAGGGGGGATAGTTAAAGCATAAGTGGCCAGGAGAGGAATTCCCTCAGACGCAGGGCAAGCCATAGGAGGACATTTCATGTTAGATGAGTGGGTAAAGTATTTTATAGTGAAAACACTTGCATGATATTCTAAGGCACATGTCTTGAGGCGTTTCCTGGGAACTTTAACAGGATCTTTGAAGATCAGGGGGACTTTGTACCCTAAGATAGAGAAGTAGTTATCCTTCAAGTTGATGATCCCAGTGTATTCCCTAAGGAATTGAGTACCAACTAGGAGGTCTTAAATCTCATTCTCCAAACAATATCAGGCATGGCTAAGAGTAGCTTGCCAAACTGCATGGGAAGATTGGAATAAGCCCCTATAGCAAAAGTCATGGATAGCCCAGCTGTTTCATACAACTGGTGATAGTTAAGATTGGGGACAAATTTGAGCTTCTTGACAAGCTTCAATGAGACAACATTAACAGGAGATCTCATGTCCAAGACGGCCTTGATTTTCACCTTTTGGATGGATATTTTCACACATGTTGTAGTACAATCAAAGGGTGGAAGGACAGCTAGGATATCCTGGGCGTCTGCTAGCTCTTTGTCCCATTTTTTGATCATGCATCTCAAGCATGGAAACTCCTTATAGACAGTCTGGAGAGGAAGCAAAACTGAAACATTCTTGAATACAGTGTCAGCAATCTCAGCTTCTTCTTCAGAAAACTCTACAAGCACAGGGGGCCTCTTAGCTTGAGTGAGGTATTGACAAGAGACAACCTCTTTGGCTTTGGGCAAAGGCTTGGCAGTTGTTATAGTTTTCCCAGAGCGTAACTTTTAAGGAACCATAATGGTTTCAGGGACAGCAAGAACTGAATACCATAGGCGTTAGGGTCATCAACATATGAATTGTCCATGTCAGAGTTGTCAGAGATGTCATGGAACAGCAGCAGAATGGGAGGAGCCTCAGGGTCAGCAGGATCAGAGTCATCTAGGAGGGGGGAATTGAAGGATACTGGGAAGAACTGTCAACCAAGAGCGTCTCTGCCTCTAGGTTGACTGTTCTTTTCCCACCTGTTCTTTGAGATCAGCTCCTTCAGCCCAAGGATTGGTGCAGACTCAAGACTGGTGACCTATCTGGTCACAGTTATGGCAGCCTAGGCGTCTAGAAGGATTATGAGAGTTCATGGTGAGGATGCATTGGCCACAGGAAGACAAACCAGAGTCAGAGGTGGCACAATTCTCCCGCACAAAAATTCCAGAATGGGTAAGGTGCATATCCTGAAACAGTGTCTTCATGCTCTTCATAGAGGAAAGCATGACTTCATGAGCCTTAAAATTGAGAACAGAAGCTGGTTAACCTTGAGGTCTTGAGTGCAAGTTATTTAAGCATTGTGCACTATTAATTGTCTTCTCATTATCAGTTGTTGTCCTTCCATGTAGAATCTATCTGCAAATTCAGCTAGAATCTCCTTAGGTTTGAAAGCAATGTGCATGAATGCGTCCTTTTTCACTTCCAAACTAAGGTTGCCACCAAATGGTTGATCAGAAGCTGCTTCATAATTTCCCAAGTCTCAATGGTGGGCAACTTGGGCACTACCACCTCCTGACAGGCCAAGTGCAGGCAGTTTAGAATGTATTCATTCTTAACCTCATCAGAGGCTCTCCTCATAGCAGTTTTTTAGATAGTTAGGAAAGCCACAAAGGTAGAAGTTTTGGGGTCAAAAACTTGCTTAAAGGTAGGTTTGAAGTGCGCTTTGGGAGTTGGATCACCATTGTTACTATCAAGTACATTTATGCGCAGGGAGAATTCTGCTTCAGATTTGGAGGTGGGCTGCCGGGCCTACAGCTGACAAACACTCTCTTCAAGAGTAGTCAAGATTTCAGCAGTGCGGGCACCTATATTATTAGCTAAGGTGGTCTGTTGCTCAGTAATGTCTAGGTGTTGGCCCTGTGTTGTTATTAATGTGGAAAGCTCAGCCAGTTGAGAGGTAAGAGAAGGACCTACTGAGAGGCAAGGAGCAAACCTGTCATTCACTGAATTGTTTAATTCACTCATTTCTTGCACGTCTTTATCAACTTCAGAGTGGTCCCAGTTCAAGTGGTCCACCTCATTAGCTAGTGCAATCACCTCTCTAGCACAGTGAATACAGGAGCTCCTGATAGGCTAGGGCAACAGTCATCTTCACCAATAACCCCAATTGGATTAGCAGCAGTTGTCACCATTTTGTGTATGGCAGCAACCTCTTCTGTAACTCAGCAACTTGGGCAGTTAATGCAAACACCTGAGGGTCTGGTTGTGGCGGGTCTGCTGGATGTTCCTGGCTGTGAGTGGATGCACATAGTTCACAAATGGCTTCACACAGTTTCTGCTCTCTGCCTATCAAATCATCAGATGGGGAAGAAGGCGGGGTATCTGCTTTGGAGGCAAACAGTTCATATACTTGAGTCTGGAGTTTGGCAATGGTAGCGGTGGTAGCAGCCCTTTCTTGATCAAAGTCCTTGCAAAGCTTGCAAAGGCCTTTAAAAGAAATGTCTGCTACTTGTTGTAGTTGATCAAATGATTAAGCATTGAACTCATTGAGCTTCTGCACAAGTTGTTTGAAATTGGTGAGATAAGCATTCAGGGTGGAATCTACTTGGTTTTGCCAGGGCTGTTCCAACTGGGGAAATTCATGTAGACACTCTCTGACATAATTGGGGATGGACTGTTTCATTTGCTTGATGGAATTAACAAGGCAGGGTTGGGAGGTGACAGAGTTGCGCTGATTGTCTGACACCAAAGAAAACAGGGAGTGGATCCACTGTTGATAGGCAGTAAACTGATCCCAGTGAAGAGTGACGGCTGCTTGTAGAGACAAAATCTCCTGAACTTGGAGCCCTAGCATCATTTGATGGTGGGCTAAAGCAGGTTGTACAAAGGATGGCAATATGTGTTCAGCAGAGCCAGCCACTGAGAGAAGATGTTGTGGAAATTGTGCAGCCACAATCAATTCATAGCATTCCGCTCAACTGAACTGTAGCTGGAGGCAAGGGATGGCTTCATCACAGGCTAACCCAAGGGCTACTGCCATGACTTGTTCCAAGTCAGGGGTACTCAAAGGGTGGGCCACTAGGCGGGGACCATTCCCAAGGTTCAGTAAAGTAGGGAAAATGGGTGGTTCTACAATGTCTTCCTCAATAGGAGGACTGGTGATTTCAGGTGAAGTTGGCTCTTGTATAGGAGGAAGCAAAGGACCTAAAAACGTGGTTGCAAAGGGGGTAACCAAAGGGCTTACAGCCCCAGTAGTGAGCACCATTTTTGTTGTGTTCTGGGGCGTGGCAAAGATACACAACAGGGAATCCTAACCTTAGGATTGGATTCATACTAAGTCTCAGTTAGAATGGCAGGGAAGGCTATGCAATTACCTTGTGGCCCTGATTGAATAATATCTACTAGACATGGCTAGAGAGGCACCAAAGTACTTGGAGACACAAAGACAAAAATGTGAATAAAACTTAAATTTTATTTAGTATAAAGATTGGGAAATTATACTGTGTAGCTTTACCACAAAACAGTACATGGACAGTAGGATCACTTGCCACAAGCATGAGTTGGACAAGTGAGTTGCGCAGAATCAGTGTACTGAACAATTAAATTTCCCAATTCAGAGCCAGACTCATTTTGAGGGGAAAAGCAAAGGAGAGAGATTTGTCCTTGAAATAACCCATTGAAGACAAAATTAAAACATGGTGAATGGCGGCATTAACAACAGGGGAGAAGAAGGGGGCTTGTTGTGGTACTCCTCATATGTGGGAGACTTATCCTTGGGTGGGGTTTTTGGGCCTGTTGCCGCTTCTTAGTAGGCTCATAATCTGAAGCTAAGTTGTAGAAACTGTGATCTTTAAGAGAACCATCAGATTTATCTCCCCCAGTGGAGTGAGCTGGGCTCTTCTTGGGGGAGGGCTTTGGCAAGTGCTTTGGTGAGGGCTTGTGAGAAGGCTTGAAGGCAGTCTTTTTGGATGATGAAGCCTTCTGCTTTGGGGTCCTGGGGGCCTTAGAGGAACACTTGGTGTCATTGGTTGCTTTGAAGTATTGTTGTCTTAAAATAATAAGAAACAAGTTCTGAGGTAAAGCTTTGTATTTAAACTCAAAAAAATAACTATAATAATCATCATATAAAAACCTTTTAAAGTATTTTTTATATTTTAAATTTCACTAAAAAAATCAAGTATAAGATTTATTTTATTATATATTAAATAACAAGTTAAAAGTTAAAAGAAAATTTTAAAGCAGTAGCTTTGGATATTTTTTTTAAAAATTAGAAAAAAATGAAAGAGAAAGGTTAAAAATACAACATAAAAAAATCAGATGATTTTATTATGTAAAACATAAAGTTTCATATGTGAGAAATGAAAAGTGTCAACATTATGAGTAGTGAATAGTAAAAAAGCTAAATCTCACTGACAATTAGAAAAATTTTAGACATTATTTTTGACAACATTGTCACTGTTGACATTTTTTTGAAAAGTTACTATGAAAAAACATAATATGCTTAATTAAATTTACACGGGCTAACAAAAAATTAACCGTTTTCTGTGTGTTTTTGTTCACATATAAAAATTAAAAAAATATAAAAATAATTAAAAAAGTATCAAGGTTCTTTATTTCTTTATTAAAATTATACTTTGGAGGTGTTAATATGATATTTTACCATTGCACTTATATGAAGTTGTTAAGAAGTTGTATTCAAGTATTGAAAAGGGTAAAGTGTCAACAACGTCACTTACAAAATTCTTTATATGAGGTGGCGTATTAATCTAGGCTTAATTGCGCCACTCTAATTTGCTTAACTCCACCCCAGGGAATGATCACAAGCAAATAGACAACATTTCTAAGTGTCAACCTTATTATTAGCTATAAATTCTATAGTAAATTACATAGTAACTCACGCTTAAATTATTAGATTGCTGTTAGCCACCAATCCACTTAATATATTAAAGCCAGAATAAGTGCCACATATATATTTATAAGATGAACATTTTAACAATCAACTGTATGTGCAATATACTTTTCAATATAATAATTTAATAAATTTTTTTTTTAAATGCACACTTAATTTTTTATTGTAGAAGCTTCAGTTTTTCTATTAAAAATAAGTTTGGCTTAAAAAGTGTCAACATTGACACTCTTACATCATGAAAACAAACTAATAAATGTCTAATATTTACTAATAAACATAAAGAAAAAATCTGGTTAAATTGAGTTTTTTTATTAAGGTTAAAATTAAATTGTGTTAAAATGGCCACAATTTTGTCGTGTTTTCTGGGTTTGCACCCCTGAATGCTTTAAAGAAAGAATTAAGCTAGTGGGACTAGAAAAAAACATAGTAGTTTTCAATTTTTGAGTCAACAGTGACCATGTCTGTAAATTCACTGCCACCTCTGGCATTGGACCGCGCAATCTTCCCTTGTTGTACCAAGAAAGGCCTGAAAACGCCTGACAACCCCCTCCATTCTTTAAATGATTTAGCACACACGGTTGATGAGAGGTCTGTGTTAGCCTACCCTGCAGACTCTTTGCCTTTGGTGGCTCCCTCCTGGGAAGAAACACTGGTTAATTTAGACTACTTATTAGTGTGGTGTTATCCACTTCTGAAAACCATTAGAGCTAGCCAATCAGAGGCTGCCACATCAACACTAAACAACCCAAGTGAATTCCAAATGACCAGTGCCTCTTTCAGCCAATCAGACCTGACCACGGAAATTGGAATGAAACCCTCCAGTCTCCCTGCCCCTGCCTAGCAAAGTTTTGCCTCCAGCCAATTGGATTCAGAGTCCACTGTCATGTGACTCATCTTACTTGCAGCCCATTCCTTTTAATCAAGCAAGGGGACTTTCAGTCCCCTGCTTGTCTATTTTCCAAATATATTAAAGTTTGGTGTTTTTCAACTTAAATTTTAAATTTTATTGCTGCCAGGAACCCAGTTTGTGTTCTAGAAGTCCTAAGGATTAAAGTGTTAGTTTTGGCTTTAAGCTTACCTTGTACTAGCCGGTTTTGAACTTGGCTTCTCTTCTGGCCTCCTATACTAGGGTTGTTTTACCTAGTTGTTGTCCTTTTTGCTTTTGCTTTCAAAAATAGAGTTTGAACTCTGTATTTTGAATTGATTTTCTTTATAAACTCTATTTTTATTCTGAAATTTCTTTTAAAATTGTTGTTTTTGAACCCGTTCTCACCAAGGGTCCCACAACCATCTTAAAGCGTCTGAACCTGTTATGTTACAGTTTGGCTTTATTTTGCCAAGTCTACCCTACCAGCACCTTTTCCACCTGATTTTTGCCAGAAATTTGTACCAACCTGCTCCAAATTTTGCGAGGAATACTCCTATGATACTCCCAGCGCTCAAGTTTGTGGTTTTCTCCCTGGCTCCATTCTTGCTACTTCTGTGGTCCACCTCCCCCAATTTGTGGGGGAAAATCTCTTTGTCTGCCAGGCTTGTAGGTAGAGACCCCTCTAGTCTTTGGGACCTCCCCAGTGGCCTTCTCTTTTCAGGAGAGGCTTTGGTCAAGAGCCTGACGTGTGATGACTTGGATTTGAACACAGTGGATCATACCTCACCTGTTTCAGAAGAAGCTGTGCCTCCAATGCGCCCCCCTCCCCAGCGTGGTTCCAAGCCCCTCAGTACCCCTTGGTTCCTCCAAGGTGTCCTCTCCTGCTCCCACCTGCACCCCTTGGTTGCTCACCAGCCTGATATTGATGAGCTTAAACGCCTACTTCCCTCAGTTGTCCCTGGTGTCCTCCCTGTGGTCCCCTCTTCAAGCGGCCATCCCAGTTCTTCACTGGATGGCATCCTGGTGGTTTGTTTCACTGGGATGGGAGCCAAACTTAGTTAGTTTAGCCCCCCCTCTCTCACAATGTCAACACTTTGTTGACATGGTCATTATCAAAATTTTTACTGTCAACATGGGTGTTGTTGCCTATTAAATTATAGCATATTTAGACTTCCATGACAAGAAAACGCACAGAGATTCAGAAAGGAAGTCAACAATTTGTTAAAAGCTTGGAGAAGCAAGCTTCTACTCATTTTTTCAAGTGATTCATGGCAATTGAGATTTTGGTGCTCCTGATCCTGAGAGATCACCATAGGATGTCCTGGATTAAAGCTAGGGACTAACTGGGCTGTTGTGCTTTAGATGATCTAGGAAATTCATAATTGCCTTTTAATTATCCTGTTATGCTCTTTTACAATATAACAGGGAATCTTTTATGTGAGCTTTAATGATCTTAGATTCTAGGCAAGTAATCTTGGCATTCAAATCTCTGCCATCTGGTGATCTTTTACACTATTCAATTCCTATAGTCTTAGTTGCATATCATCTATCTTATTCTATGGTAGTCTTCTTCCAGTTAAAAACCAAAAAAAATAAAATAAAATAATTGGGGAAAAATTATTATCAAAAAATTTCCATTGTGATTAATTATAATCATGTTTTCATTATATATCAATTGTGTTATAATTGGCTAAAAACCTCTCTGGTTCCAGTGTCATACCTGGAATCCTTTAGTGTGATCTATGAAATAATGGTGTCATTCAATTAAGAACTTTACCACAAAGTTCTTCACATTCTCTTAACATATAAACTTATGTCATAGCACATTCCAGAATTTCCTGATTTCTTCTGTGGACATGCACTTTCATGGATTGAAGTATTCCAGACTTCTGGTGCCAAAAACCTGTGTAATATATGTATTTCTGATCCAGGCTTCCATTTTCTCACCTGGGAAACAGCTGATCAACCCTGAATACATAGACACCATTGCCTTTCTTATGTAGTTTTCATATCAATTATTTTTATGAATTTAAAATCCATCTAAATGGTTTGAAATTCAAACCAGGCACCACCAAGGTACCCAGGAATGTTTCCAGGCAGTGCCACGGCACATCAATACATGAAACATGATCTAGGCAACACCTCAACCCTTTATAAATAAATTAGGTGGTGAGGCAGCGCTTTTAAACCCCAATAAAAATTACAAAATTTTACTTTTAAACCTCAATTATGGGGTTTACTTTTGGTTAATTTTAATTTTGTAACTGTGCTATTTTAGAAGAGTTACAAGGGGAAAATTGTTAGAAACTAGATAATAATCTTTATTCAGATATGGGTATTATATAGTTGGGGGTAAATTGTGATAACAGGAATATGATTGTGATGGTCACTCAGTTGGATTGAACAGGGGGTGGTGTGATCCTTATACTGAGTGAAGCACCAAAAAAATTTGCCCACTGTACCGGGATTTTTATTGGGTCTTGTTGCTGGATTTGGTAATTAGAGTTGATTTCTTGTCGTAAAATATGCAGCTTGAGTACCAATTTCTACAAATAGTTAGTCTACTACTTCTTTATCTTAATACTATACCTGTTGTGGTATAGTTACAGCCTGGATAAGGACAGAAGAATATAAGAAGATAATAAGACAAAACTGGTTCTTTGTTTGATATGTTAGAAGGTTATATAGTGGGGGCAGGGGCATTTTTACCAAAGGAAAGAGGTACCAAAAGAAGAACTTGCCATATGAAGGTAGTGGAGAAATGTCATTGGAAAGTGTCTGGGCAAGAAAACAGGCGGTTTCAAACGCCTTCCAAATAAAGGAAAGTGGCTCTTAAATGCTATAAACCTATACTATTAGCCTCATAAGTGAAGGCTGAGCCCTATGTCCAATAAACTATTAATTCAAATGTCACTTTTTAGGGGCAATTGAATGAGTTTACAACCATATAATGACAAAGACACAAAACAAGTGAGTGATTGTTTTATTTCCCTTAACATAAAAAGACTACATTTTGGCCAATTAAATATGAATTACAACACTTCATCATGTGGCTTTGAGTCATGGGGAAGTTGTGTTGTGGGTCATGGAACTGTTTGGGCATAACTTTATCCGGGATTCAACCCCATTGTTTGACATTAATCAATCTTCTTGAAAAATTCAAGACCATTTAGAGCCTTATGATTAAATCCTAATTAATCATATTCCTGGATATCCATTAATTAACCTTCCTGGTTAAGTAATCAATTTTCAAGACATCAAATCTTTACTTGAAACAGTCAAGTCCATTTTGGCCCTACAATTTAATACTTATTAATCATATTCATGGGTATTAAGTAACCTATCTGGTTAATCAATTTGCTTGAGATGCCTAGTCTCACAATCTGAATAAATCAGATTATTCATTCAGTCTCTCAATTTGTATAACCTAATTGGTTCATGGGTACCATATCAGTATGCTGAAAAATACCTCCAAGACAAATCTTATTGATATGAAAAAGCCTATGAAATTCATCATAATTCAACTGCTATAATTAATTACAGCCCAGTGTAACTATAGTTTGATCACATGACCTATAAGTGCGGCTATAAGTACACTGTTAAGTTGCTATCAAGAGGGCATCTTATAGCTCAAATAAATGCTAAATTCCTCTTTAAGTACACCCCCAAAGGCCAATCTAGAAAGGTTAATGGTGTGAATCACAGTATTTGTGCACTTTTTATTTTTTCTTTGGAAGCATCACATTTTGAGTGTGAAGTACTTGAATTCACCTTTGCTCTTGAAAAAAACATCAACCTAAAAAGGGGATGATCTCATTTATATTTTGTTTGAAGACACAATTAATCCTTGACCCACTTGTTAGAGTGGCCAGTGATCTATATATCATCCTATTATTTTGTGGTAACTATTTACCACATAAGAAATATTTCAATTAAGCCAATAAAAATAAGTAATATTTAATTTTCTCTCTTGTGATTTTTATTGTATTTTGGGCCATCTCCCTAGTTGTATCCAGAGGAGATTACTGATAATTATCATTTCCAGGGCCTTAAGGTAAATCTCTTATCCACTGGAAGACTAACCTTTGGCTTAGTACAAAGCCAATACTATTGTTAGGATTTCCTGCTGTATGTCTTGGCCATGTCTAATAACACAAAAAAGTCTTCTCACACCCTGATAATCCCAAATTTGGTCTTATTCTACTTAAACAAAGACACATAATTAGATAAATAAACAAGTAGCAGTTGAGGCAAAGAAACAATATTTTTAAAGAATTAATTTGATTTGTTATTTCAAAATTTCTATTTCTACCTTTCATTTATACTTGTCTGAAAGCTCCTCCTGTTGTAAAACCTAACCTGGGTTCTCATACAGCTAGAATTGATAGAATTATTCAAATGATTTTGATCCTAAATTGATGGGAAGTACTTATTATTAATCCTTCAGGAGCACATGCAGGTACTATCCCAAATCACCCAATTCATTACTTGAACATGTACCCAATATACATTGAAGTACTACCAACTTTCTCTGCTAAAATATCATAATATTAGTTCTACAAACATAGCTTTATTTTGTTCCTACTGGGAACCAACTAGTCAATCATGGAGATATAAAAATCTATGCTTGACATAGTCAAAATTTTTGACCCTATGACAAAAAATCCCCAAATTTAGGGGTATAATCAGGTTAAAATTAACCTATACATTGGCTTAGACGAACCACTTTTGATCTCTATAATTGAATTCAAGTTGATTATATTGCTGGGTATTAATCAACCTCACTGGTTAATTAAATGATCTTTCTTAGACACACAGTCTCTAATCTGATTTGGTAAGATTTGCCTTGATCCCTCAATCAGTACAGCCTAATTGATTTTGGGGATCTTTACCTAATTTGAACAACATAAAATATCTCTAGTTATAACCATAATTTCCAGGTTATTAAACTCATATTCATACATGTCAAAACAACAGGCTTGATCTGCCAGTCAGGTTCCAAGTAAGCAGGTTTGCAACCTGCAATCCAATTATCCTGTCACTTGAAGCCATACTAGGAAGTTGGCTCGAATTTCCAAATCCAACAACATGAACAAACAATGATCCCTTTATAATGGATACCTTGCTTTGGCGCTTGACTCATTACCAGGATCAAGCCACCTCAATCACCATCCAATCATGTGATCAACACAATCATGTTCCTGTTATCCATGATTCATGTTAACTATATAATAATTATCTCTCAAAAAAATGTTATCTAGTTTCTAAATATTTTCCCCTTGTAACTCTGATAGAAAAGCACAGTTAAAACAGATAATTTTTAACCAATGATTATAATCTTTAATTAATGTTGGACAAAGTGGCTTAAGTACAGTTGAAAGTAGGATCAGGCCCATCCTCTTCAGCTTAAAGCCAAGCCTATTATTTTATAAAAATAAACTCCTTCAAGTGTATTCAAGCTTCCCTTCCATGGTTTGCCTTTTTTTCAACATCAAATTCATTATAAAGATTTAAATAACCAAAGAGATGTAATTAGCGTGGATCAATAATTCAAACACATGCAATTGCTGCTGTTTGACTTATATTTCTTTTATAAAGCTGGCAATCCTTAGTAAAGTAGTTTTCAAACCTGTCAAGATAAACATATATTAGTCAGTTTAGAGCAGATGTACTCTGTCACAATTTTTTTCAACTGGAACCAGTTAAAGGTTAATTTACTCAATAAAGCTTCCATTTATCTAGGACCAGAAAAAAATAGTCAATCATACAACAAAAAATAGAGTCAAATACTGAATTCCAAAAATGAAATACAAACACATGGAATTCAAATTCATAACGCACACAATCTAGTCACTTGCTGAAGCATTCTACATCAAATTTAATTATGAGTGTGTGTCAAATATTATACAAACTGAGAACACATTAAGTTCAGTCACAAAAGTGATAAACTAAAAATGAAATAACTCATTTTCTGAAAAAATTTGAAAATTTTTGGGACTCAAATTGGAAATAGCGGATTTCAGGAGTGAATTCACCAAAATCTATTCAGTGAACTAAAGCATTATTGTTATAGCTGTGCTGTTTTAGCAGAGTTACAAGGGGAAAATATTTAGAAGCTAGATAATAAAATTTATTGAGGGATAGTGATTATATAGCTATTGTGAACCATGGATAACAGGAACATGATTGCGTTGATCACACAGTGGGATGATGAAGAGGGTGGCTTGATCCTGGCAATGAGTCAAGCGCTAAAACAAGGTATCCACTGTAAGGGATCATCATCTGTTCATTCTTTTGGATTTGTAAATTCATGTTGATTTCCTAGTCTGGATTTGAGTGACTGGATAATTGGGTTATGGGTCACAACCCTGCTTACTTGGAACCTTTCTGGCAGGTCAAGCCTGCTGTTTTGACACACACCCCCTGACTGAAGGTCAGCCTCCTCTGGGGGCAGGTCATCAGGGAGGTTGTCAGGAGCCTGGGCGCCATACTGGACTAACTGCTGTTCTGTGGCGGATAGGGAAGTCTCACACTGCTTCTGTCTTGCCTTGTAGGGTCTCATGCAATCATGGTGGAGGACCTTGTCTTGTTTACGTTTCCCAAGTCCTTGCACAAGGTAAGTGTTGTTTTCATTTATCTTTAAGATGATTTCTGGGCCTACTTTCTTGGGTTGTAGTTTACTTTTGTCAATGTTCATGACCCAAACTTTGTTTCCAACCTCATTTCTGTTCTGAATGGGGACAAATGCATTTTGTAGACACTTTTTCTCTCTCTATTTGATCATCATTGGCCTCTATGACCTGAAGATCTGAGTGAGGGGGACCTGGCTTGAAATTTCCATCTTGGGTCCTGATAATGCTTGGATGATATTGGGCTGTGTGCCATATACCAACTTGAAAAGGCTTTTCTCAGTGGATCTGTTCACACAAGTCCAGCATCAAGTAGCAAAGTTGGTAGCTGCTTATACCAGTCCTCAGGTCTCCTGGCAGTGAGCTTGGCCAAGGCTTGCACAAGGCTGCCATTTAGATGTTCCACACGTCCATTGGCCTGAGGGTGGTAAGGTGTTGTCACGGTGTGCTTGACTCCATTCTTGATGAGGTATACATTGATACCCTCAGAGGTTAATTCTTTGCCTCCATTAGTTATCACAAATTATGGCCTTTCAAACTTGATGATGATTTCTTTTACTATGAATTGCTGTACATTATTGCTGGTATGATTCTTTACTGCTTGAACTGCTGGCTATTGTGTGGCAAAGTCTATTGCGGTGATGATGTACTTCTTTTTGTTATGCTTTCCTGAAATGGGGCCTACAATGTCTAGGGCCCATACTTTGAAGGGTAGTTGTATACAAATAGGTAGTACTGATTTAGGTGGGGTTTTGCTTCTTGTAAATTTCTCACATACTTTGCATTGTTCTAAGACTTCTTGAACGTCTTGGTACAGGGTTGGCCACCATGCTTTGTGTTTAAGGAATTCATAGAGGTTGCAGCTTTTTGTGTGCCCTAGGTCTCTATGGTAACGTAGGATGGTGTCAACTTACTGATGGGTGAACATAAGGGATGGTAGTTCTTTCAAACATTTTTTGATGTAAGGTTCCATATACGTCCGCAAATAAGTGCTTGTTATTAATGACTGTTTCCTTTGTTATGTCTGTGATGCCAGGCGGGAAACCTTTGTCCTTTGTCCAAAGTACCAAGAGGGGTCAGTCTGGGTTAAGCCCATTCTCTCCTCTTGTGGCTCAGACATACAGGCGTGAGAGTTTATCCGCCATGGCAAGGTCTGGACCCGGCTTGTACTGTATAAGCATATTAAATCTCTCCAGGAGTTTCATCCAGCAGGCTTTACATCAGGATATGTTTGCTTGGGTTTTAAAACATATGAGCAACTTGTGGTTGGTCAACACTGTGGTTTCTTCCTGTTGCTCTAGATAATAACGCCATTTGACTAGACAGTGTACAATGGCCAACAACTCTTTATTGTAGATAGGATATTGACACTTGCTGTATGTCAACTTTTGTGATTCATAGGCTACAGGCAGGAATTCACTATCATTGTTTTTGATTTATAGTACTCCCCCAATGAATGTGTCTGAGGCGTTTTTTTCCATTTGGTACTCCCCATTGCGTTTGGAGTACTGCAGGATAGGTGCTGTCGTGAGCTTCTCCTTGAGGCGTCTAAAGCAGAGGTCACATGGGGGTCAATAAAAACTTGGATTTGGCGCCAGTTATGGCAGGTAGGGGTGCAGTCAGGACGCCACAGTCAGGTATTAAACGGTGTATGTAGACCACCATTCCTAGGAACATGTGAAGTTATGGCTTGTCTTTGGGTGTGTCAGGATTCAGAACCCTGACAACATTTTATATCAATTTACTTGATTTTATCATGTTCGAACTCGCTTTTAAATAGATATTTATATTAACTTGATTCAATTGTGCCATTTCCGAGTGCTTTCGCAGTCCAATTACCTTTCGAACTATCTGTTTTCTTGCGCATAATTGCTGAACCTCAAAAATCATATCTCTGCGGCTAGAGAACCAATCTCAAAGTTTAAAGGTATTCCTGAAAGCTGAGACCAAGAGGAATCTATTGGTGTCATCTTTGAACCACTGTTATATATTTTAATATACCTTTGAAATGCTATATCCCTCTTGTAGCATACTTGATCCTCTCATTCAAGAATAGATGAGTATAAATTACCTTTCCCTTTCTCTTAACCCTTATCCATCATTCTCCTTATGGTGCTTCAATAAATCTTATGGTTCTTCACTCCTGTCCTTGTCTTATGAATACTCTTGTCTTGTCTCTTTCTGGATCTTCTTTGATGACTTATAAGATAATTGGAGTAGTCAATGGTTTGAAGTTCTGGTGGCTCATGGAATCTTATTTCCATACTTCATTCCTGACAGGGTGGCGGCATTTTGCAGATGGCCTGTATCTTCTGACTATTGGGTTTGGTGCCATCCTTTGAGACTATGTGTCCCAGGAAGGGTAATTGCTTGCAGAAGAACTGGCACTTGGAGAGCTTGGCCAACAGTTTGTTGTGCCAGGGTAGCAAAGACTGCATCTAGGTCCTTGTGGTGCTGTTCCACCAAGGGGCTGTAGACAATGATGTTGTCTAGGTAGACTAGAGCATGCTTGCCTATGTGTGGCGCAAACACTTTGTTCATGAAGGTCACAAAGGTTGACGGGGCGTTCAACATTCCAAAGTTGAGTACCACACATTTGTATGAGCCATACTTAGTGTAGAAGGCCGTCTTGGGGATATCTTCCTCTTTGATACAGATCTGATTGTAGCCTGCACTTAGGTCAATTTTAGAGATGACTGTGGCGCTGCCCAGGGCATTGAAGAGGTTGTCAATAAGTGGTAGTGGGTAACAATTCTTAATGGTAACTTCATTTAGGGCTTGGTAATCTGTGACTAGGCGCAGGGTGCCATTCTTATTAGTCACAAAGAAGACAGCGGCCCCAAAGGAAGATTGTGAGGGACAGATAAGTCCTTTTTCCAAGGCCTCCTTGAGGTAGGCACATAGGGTGTTGTCTTCATTTGGGGTCAGGTGATAGATGGGTTGTGCCTTAGGTACAGCTCCTTTGAGTTGGATGGAGTGTTGGATGTGTTTCTCTGGTGGTAACCAGGGTAGAGCTTCTTTGAAGATTTCTGGATGGCAGGCTATGATTTTGCAATCCTGAGGTGTAGTGGCATCTTGGTGGTCCTTGAAGTGTATGATCTTGTACTGGCAGGAGTCCCAGTTGATTGTCTTGAGGTTCTCTCTTTTATCCAGGGTCTCTATAATGCGCACAAAGACATGGTTGCGTAGGAGCTGGTCCACTGAGTAAGGGTAGATCTGGTGGTTGCGCATTTGTGTTTGATGGTCAATACCGAGGTCACCCAAGCTACGTGAGTGCTGTTATTTCTCAGCCAATCCAAACCCAGTACAATGTCAAACTTTGGAAAGTCAATGGTGGGGCCTTGGATGGTGGAGTGCAGGTTCTCAAGCATGAAAGAGAAGGGGGAAGTCTCCCTTGTTACAGTGATATTATGTTCATCAGCTAAAACCATGTTTTTAATCCACAAAGGATTAGTGGATAGCTTGAACTTGTCCACAAAGATGCTGTTGACTAGGGTTTGATCCGCGCCCAAGTCCAGGAGTGCCAAGCCAGTGCAACTGTGAAAGAAGAAAAGGTAAGACATCAGTTTATTGGGGTGTCTGGCAATGGTGTAAAAAACTGGGTTCTTTGAGGGCACTTGGATCATTGGACACTGGTCCACATCCTTGGGTGAGTATTTCTTGTTGGGCAAGTCAAGAGTTGTGCGGGGAGAGCTTGTCTGCTTAATGCTCTCCCCGGGCTTTTCCCTTGTCTTGGTTGCCCTGTGTTACAGTGATACAGAAATGGGTACAATTTGACTGGCTATTGTTCCTGTTTCCATATCCATTTGAACCTGCGGGTTTATGGTTTGTACTGCTGCTGTTGTTCCCAGGGGGTGATCAACTGGAGCGCCTGTCTGGGTGAGAGTCTTTGGGTCTCTCTTGCTTTCTGGTTTGCGCTTTGTGGAGAGTGTTGGATGTTTGTTCTGTTTTCTCTGCTTTGCAATACAGACTCTGTAAATTGGTCACTTAATCCAGATTTATGTGTCTCATTACGTGCAACTTGAGTGTGTTGTAGTACGTGAGGTGTGTGGCTGGGGTGCCAAAAGCCATGTCAGAGGGTGTGTGTAGACGGAGTTCCTTGTAGGCATGGGTGAGTTCCTTCACAGTGCCATCTGGGTTAAGTTCTTTACTTTATGTATGATCATGAGTGTGGTGTCCTTAAGCACAAATCTTGCCAAGAAGTCTTGTTTGAAGGTATCCTAGTTCTTTTTGGTGTGTTTTTTATGCCACTTGTTGCACCAGGTGCCAGCATCATGTGTCAATCAAATGGAGATTTCTGAAATCCAGAAACATTGTGGGCATTTCATTTGTGCCAGCTTGCTCTGGGCAGACTGAATCCATGAAAAATTTTTGTTGTTGTTGGCCCCAGCAAAAGATTCCAGGGCAGCACTTTGAAGTCTTTGGGCTACATAGGCTGGCATGATATTTTCATCAGTTGCGCAAGGCATGACAAAGGGAGCCTGGAAGAACCCTTGGGCAGACAGGGCATTGAAAGCAGGAAGTGGTATCACCATGTTCTGGTAGAGGACAACCCATCAGGTATATCAGCGCCAGGTGCGTACAGTGTCCAGTCTGCTGGGAGGCCAGACATGATTCTATTGAGGATTTGTTGGCTGCAGCAAGTACAGGCAACAAGCAGAATTTTGGGGGATAAAGTAGGATGGAAAACCTATTTCTGATACCAATGTCATAACTATGCTGTTTTAGTAGAGTTACAAGGGGAAAAATATTTAGAAATTAGATAATAATATTTATTGAGGGATAGTGATTATATAGCTATTGTGAGCCATGGATAACAGGAACATGATTGTGTTGATCACACGGTAGAATGGTGAAGGGGGTGGCTTGATCCTGGTAATGAGTCAAGTGCTAAAACAAGGTATCCACCATAAGGAATCATCATCTGTTCATGTTGTTGGATTTGGAAATTCAAGTTGACTTCCTATTTTGGCTTTGAGTGACTGGATAATTGGGTTGTGGGTCACAACCCTGCTTACTTGAAACCTTGCTGGTGGGTCAAGCCTGCTGTTTTGACATTATTTTCAATGTAAATGCTTCTAAATTTGGACATTTATGTCTGAGAACTGTAATGAATCTAACTGACAAAGTTGGATCCCAAAAGCCTCTATTGTATAACATATTTTCCCTGTTTTAGTTCTTTATCCAATCATCTCTCTCATTCCATATTCATTAAAGAATTTTTGAATTTTCCTAAATACCTACCATGCTAGCTCCCCAAGAGTTATCTTGGTTTCCTAAAAAACTATAATAAAAGAGTAAAAAATGACAAAAAACCCCAGCTTGGCATAGAAATCAAAATTTTGAAATTTAATTTTAAATTTTGAAAAAAAATAAATTTTTATGTAGAATCATTTTCTCTTGTTGCTTGAGAAATGCTTCAGCTAAGCTTTCCCAGGATTATTTTACTCTCATTTGCAATTCTTCTGACCTTATGCAATATTTACCAGAGTTTGGGGTTGTCTTCTGTCTGTAACTGGTTCCTGTTGGCTATGGTCTCTGTGGTTTGGGGCCTGACCTGGTCCACCTTGCCAAATGCTGTTGTGTCAAGGTGGAGCACAGGCCTCATTTGTCACAGAGACTGGATCAAAAAGAAGCCCACACTTAAATAAAATTAATTTTTAAGAAATACTTTTTTGCTTTTCTGTTTTAATAGAATTTTTATTGCTTTTTATTAGTATGAGTTTTTCAGGTGAAAGTAACACTTGATGAAATAAGCCTGTTGAAAATAGGAGATATCTTTGTTTTCAAATTGGCATGCTGACTTGTGGTCAATCTAGCATCAGACTACTGGGTTCTCTGGTGCTAGATTGACCACAAGTTGGCGTGCCAATTTTCAAACAAATACATGTCCTATTTTCAATAAGCTTATTTCATTAAGTTAAACTGGGTGCAATAACTGAGGCGTGTCTGGTCTGAGCCAAGCACAAAGACACCACATGTACACCCATTCTGATTGGCTCTGTTGTTGGGATGTGTCCATTCTGGTATAAAAATAAAATAAAATAAAATAAAACAGTTTATCTATATAATTTATTTATTTTAATTTTTATCTCTCAATATATAGTAACATGAAACTTGTGGTCACGACTGATTATTTCAAATTAGATATTTAGATTTCTATACTAGTTATTTTTGGTTGTAAATGTGCACTGTTAATCATGAGTTTAGATAAATTTGATTTTTTATTGATTCTAATCCCAAAACAGACACTCAGAATATTCTTTTCCTTTTCATATTCTAGATTACATTCTTAATTAGGACAAGTTGGTAACAGTATTATAGATTCATTCATGCATTTTGATATTTATGTTGTTGTTTCAGTTGCTATTAAGGCTCATTGTTGGATTGAGTTTGTACCTTTTGTGACTGAGTTTCATGTGTTCACCAAAAACATAGTAAACATAGTAGATGTGTTCTGTGACTGAAACTCGAGTGTTCTAGTGTTTGGTACACTCATTGTTGAATTGTTAAGCATTTGTTTCCTGTTTGAATAGGTCGTTGTATGACTGGATATTTTTGCCAAATAGCACTCATTTTCCGTAAAATTATCTTCTATTTATATCTATAAAGTTGAAATTCGTTTTGTGACTGAGTTCATGCGTTCTTAACTGACTAATATACATTTATCTCAACAGGTTTGAAAACTACTGTCGCTTGGAATAAATAAAATTCATACCGGGAGTTACAAAGGGGTCGTCTAACCAACTCTTAGCCTGTTGGTTTTATGTTTAACGGGGCTTAGTAATTATGGGGTAAAAACAAGGCAAGTATTGGCTTGCCATCTTCATCTACACAAAGCCATATAAGACTATTGTGGTAAACCCAACCTTCCCAGATATTTATATCATCCCTCTAATCTCTAGAATTTATAATTGGTCATATTTTCCGACGCTTGCAAATTCAATACATGCTATTTTTACCAGATTGTTTGGGTAAAATCTTAATCCTTGATGCGGTATTTTGAACCACCTATCCTGAGAGTTATCTCTCTAAAAAAATCAGCTCCCAATCGCGAACCTAGATTAACTACGGATACTAGGACCGGTTAACAGTTGCTATGGTTTTCAGGTTGCAGTGTACGGATGTTGCCGAGATCTGGCCGTATAGTATCCCGGATATAAGTTATCTTGGAAGGTTCCACACCTATTTCTACTCGGTCGTTAAGATATCAAATTTCCTGGTTATCCAGCCCACGCTTCGTTAGTTTTTATAAATTCTTTATTAACTTCACAGGAACCCTTTTTCTAAAAATTCCAGCTCTCGGTTGATTTTATCTTTGGAGGACATTCCAGGCCTTGCTGGGTAGATTAAAGTTTTCACACTTACAGATATCTTTATCTTATGTCGATTAGTGGGGGATTAGTTGCTACTTAGCATAAAAGTTTAATATCACTGCTTTCGTAAAACGTTTATTGAATTTCCAACTGGTTAGTGATCGGAGACATGTATGGATTGGTGAATGTGAAAAAAGTAATTTAAGTTAAGAACAAAGAAACTTATATACATCGGAATTCACTCGAGGGCGGAGCTGATAGATCAAAGAATGCTTAGCACCTGTGAGCAGGCTAAATTTTTGTGGGGTTCGGAATTAAATAAGCTCCTTCAGGTAACTTCGGATCTGGCACCAGATTTGGCTAAACTCACCAGGATCCGCAGAAACTTGGATGGGCATTAAACCCTAGCTACCAAGTTCCGTCATCGACATCATGTCCGAGAAAGGGATCCCATAATTGCTTGGCGGTTGCATCAATCTCCAGTTTCTCAACTTGGCGTAAAGATCTCAACTTAAACTTCAAGAAAGTTAAACTCAAAAAAGCCATTATACTGATCGATAAAGATTTGAAACCAAACTGGAACTGGGATTTCAATCACCGTTACCAGGCCAAAGCTTCGTGGTAAATCTGGACAATTATGGCCTTATCCAGGGGTTCAAGTGAGATATCGAATTGGTAGGGTTTAATCATGTTCCATCAGTTAACAAAAAATGATGCTCTATTTTATTAACCATTGATAAGGGATCTAAAGTCTGAATATTTTTGATAAAATAAACAAGATTGCAAGAAAATATTTTAAGTCGAATCTTTATTAGCTATATTACTGAGGGTTCCGTGGGTAAATTTGAAGCCAAATCCGAGGCCAAAAACCCAAAAACCAAACATATCAAAATTCCTTTTCCAATTTGGTAAGAGCAAAAAATAATTCGC
This sequence comes from Entomophthora muscae, assembly GCA_014839935.2. NCBI lineage: Eukaryota > Fungi > Entomophthoromycota > Entomophthoromycetes > Entomophthorales > Entomophthoraceae > Entomophthora > Entomophthora muscae. The sequence goes on from QTSX02001631.1 coordinate 117,625, forward strand.
ACTATGACATGCGTATAGGTGGAGTTGTATTATACTGTCCCTTTTAGAAGGTTTGTATAATTCATAATTTAGGCCGCAGACTCAAGTATAAAAGCTGACACGACATCCTAAAAATCAACAATGTCTTCTCAACTCAACATCATCATTCATAGCTCCGAAGGCAGTCGCTCTCACATCAAGCCTATCCTCGAGATCTCCGAGTTGCTCCTGGCTAGAGGTCACACCGTAACCTATGCAGCCGCCGAAGAAAAACTTAACTATGCCAAAGGATATACCGTCAACACTCACTCTCTAGGAAAATACGGAAAACCTGATTTTTCCCCTTTCACCAATCTTCAAGAAATGGGAAAGACTAGCGAAGGAATGGTTGCCATTGTCCAAAGCCTCCTCCTGATAAACTACGAAAAGACAGTCCAGAGCCTAGGCGACTACCTCGACAATAACAAATGCGATCTTCTCATCTGTGACTTTGCTGCTGGTGCTTGCTCAGACATTGCCCAGGAAAGAGGCATTCCTCTGATCATTGGGCTCCAGGCAATCGATGTATTTGGCTTAGTACAGGCACCATTCGTCACTAAGACAATGTCGTATGGACCAATCACAACCAAGGGGCTGTCCCTCTTTGAACGCATTGACTATCAAATATTAGAACCACTGCGCATGTCAAGTTTTATGGTTCCACTTCAACACATGCTTGATGCTGAAAAACGTAAGCAAGGCTTTGCCCCTAAACCCACTCTCTTGGGTGACTTCAAATATGGACTAGGCTTGGCAAATACTTACTTTGGATTTGAGCCAGCAATGCCTCTCCCACCAAACATTCAATTGGTTGGCCCAATCCTTTCCCCAAAGCCCGTGAAGCTTGATTCCACAACTGAAGCATTCCTCAATACCCACCCTCGCACACTCTACATCAGCACAGGAACCAATGTTGTCCTTGAACATTCCCTGTTCAACTCGATTCTAAACGCTACTCAACAAGCGATTTCACAGAACATCATTGATGGTGCCATCTGGGGACTTCCCAACACGCGAATGGGCCATTTTTCTAGCACTGAGAAGCAATATTTGTTGTCGAATTCTCATCTTCTCATGATGAAATGGGCACCTCAGCAGTCTATCCTGGAGCATGCCAATACAAAGGTCCATTTGTCACACTGCGGATTGGAATCCACGTTTGAATCAATTGCTTCTGCCACCAAAGTTCTTGCCATGCCCTTTTTTGGCGACCAGCCCAGAAATGCTGCCAAGCTTGTTGAGATGGGAATAGCGGAGTATGTCGATACCAAGGCTAGTTCCGCTCTTCTGGTCAAGAAGCTGCACAAACTCATCTACGACCCTTCCAACAAAATTGAAACCCATCTACACCAAGCACAGCGGATCGCTAAGAAAGCGGCTCGCCGGGTCCACCTGGCCGCCGATATCGTCGAGGAGCATGCCTACCTGGCAAAGTCATGCCGCCTAGAGCAACCATACAATCCTCGCTCATGCCTTCCTCCTTGTGAAATGGCCCATGTTGTCCCCGTATCCGAAAGTATGCCGGTGATGGCGGCAAACATGTGGGACATCCAACTCCTGCTTTTCTCCCTCTTGATGGTTGGACTATTTTTTCTCCTCAAGCTCTCAATCAAACTTAGAAATCTCTATAATTATGCATCAAATTACACCAAGCAGTCCCCCAAGAATTAGAATAAACGGGTTAAACTAAAAATTATGATGCATTTTCTTGTTTGATTTTTTAACTTTTTAATTTGGAAAGTCAGATATATTCAGAAAAGTGTGTACTTTCAACATAAGTGTATTTTTGGCTAAAATAAACATTTACAGCTTGTTAAAATGTCTGATTTTCCTCTTTTACTAGAACTAATGTCAAAACCACAGGCTTGACCCACCAGCAAGGTTCCAACCAAGCAGGTTTGTGACCCGCAATCCAATTATCCGGTCACTCAAAGCCAGACTAGGAAGTCAACTCAAATTACCAAATCCAACAACATGAACAGATGATGATCCTTTATGGTGGATACCTCATTTTGGCGCTTGACTCATTACCAGGATCAAGCCACCCCCTTCTTCCATCCAATCATGTGATCAACAATATTGTTCCTGTTATCCTTGATCCACGTCAACTATATAATCCCTATCTCTCAATAAAGATTATTATCTAGCTTCTAAATATTTTCCCCTTGTAACTCTGCTAAAACAGCACAGTTACGACACTAACATGGGTAGATTCAAGCGACATAAACCTATAACCTCCAGGTACATATAGATATATCAGATTTTAAAAAAGCAAGGAGATTTTTTTGGATATTTGAGAGGTTACAAGATTTTCCTATCAGACTGCTAATTAAATAAACGTAAATCGATGTACAAATTAGACCAGTTATAACAATTTAAAATATCTCTTCCGCACACCTATCAATTTATTTCTGATTAGATGTTGGGCCTAGTATGAAATCTATGTCACTTCTTCCTTATAAATTCTGCTGCGTCTAATAATATATATGAGTTTACAATCCCAACTTTAATTTTTTATAAACGTCCAGTTTATTCTATAGGGGTATCTGGGTTGAATTTATTAAGTACTCTTTGATGGCAAACATTGTCATTAATGTTCAGGATCACTATTAAAAGGTTCAGTTAAAAAGTTTTAAAATAAGCTTTCTTTTCAGGGGCTTGAACTTATCAATTTCCAAACTAACTCCAGATAGACTATGATATAATAGGTATTATAGAAGAGCTAAAACTAACGGTTCTACATAAAATGGCTGGTTTCGGAATATATAATGGGTCACGTTTTTCTAATTACACTTGAGTAGCCACTTTAGCCATCAAATTTTACGGCAAGGCTTTGCAACTTTAACCCCTTGAGGCCATTCAAAACTGCCTGTTTTTTAAGAAGAAAGATCCACTACAAACAACTTGCACACAACCAAGCCACCATCATTTATTAAAAGATTAAAATAGTTTATGCTAAAGAATTCCTTCACAAGTCACCCTTTTAAAGAAAATTACGCCGTAAAAGTTGGCTACGCTTGAATGCTTTTTATAGAAAAATGTACTTTAATTTTTTAAGCGTCGGGTATTTTTTTCCAAGACCCCTTTTTAAAGGTTACCTGTCATAACAAATAAATAAACCTCTTATCTCATTAAATAGAAAAACGACTCAAACAAGTTTAAAAAATTTGCAAGCTACTTTTGCGGCAATAGTTACAATAGTTTCCTTTTGAAAAAGCATTCCTTTTATTTTACCCTCATTCCTTATTCATAGGAATTTTATGAGGATAATATTCAAGGGAAAATAATTCTTTTTAAGGTGGTAGATTTTTTAAAGCATTTCATAAAAAATAAATCCCAATAAACGACTTGCGGATATCCCAGAGAAAACTTTTTAGTGTCTTATGGAGTTTATGGTTATTTATCGCTTATTATGGAGTAAGTTTTTTTGGGGGGAAACGATATAAAATCTATGGAATTTTAAAGATATCTAATTTATAATCAAAGCTAGGTTACAAGGATTGGCCCAATGGGCTAAAACTTGGATGTTGTGATTTCAGACTGTTATAGTTGGAATTTTATGTCTTTATTGATACAAAAATGCCGTAATACAGGTTTAGTTTTTAATTTGTAAGTACTTGAAATAAGTTAAAAGTTAATTAATAGTTATTTTGTGCTGATATAAGGAATACTAATTTCTTGTTAGGTTTATGGAGGGGTAAATAGTCGCTTTTTGTTTTGCCACTAGGGGAGGGTGGTGGTTTACGGATGTTTCGTATTCATTTGAGTGCTGAATATGGCTGAATGGATGATGTCATAATAGTAGAAATTAAAACAAAATTGAATTTTGAATGATTTATGGATAATTGCGTGCTTAATATTTTGTGATACTTTATCGGTTCAATCAAATTTGATTGTAAATAAGCCAACCTTGTACAGAATAGAACCTTTGACGAAGAGAAGGATTTAGGAGACCTCGATAGAAAAAAAAATGGCTGCAGTTGTTAGTTTTCGGAAATGCTGCAGTGCGAATTCTTGGCAGTCGGCTTTTAGTGGGCCTTCTTCCTCCAGTGCTGACTAGCATGCACCGCTGTGCCACTCGGCTAAATCTCAGTTAAATCGATAAGAATAAATGGTTATATTGGAGCGGAAATATGTTGTCTCCATTGGGGAGCTTCGTGGGCTACCCGCCAGGTTTGTAGCTCCTCGGTCAACGAGGAAGCATGTTTTCCTCGGCATACCTGAGTCCTTGCCTTATACGATTATGATTTTTGCCAACAGGCATCCCTGCCTCTTGGAGGATTTGGCCAAATTTCTAGTAAAAATTAGAAAAGCTATCCCGACCACATCTCAAATCATTAGTTATACTTACCTATGGGCAGGGCCCATGATTGAACCCCATCCGTTTTCAGTCCAAGTTATCTTTTGTAGCATAAAACTTAATAGTGTTTGGACAAGAGTAAGTGCCCCAGCCAGAAGAGAATCAATTCTGAATGCTTCAGTTTGGAGCACCCTTGAAATTAGGGATGCGTTCCTGCCAAAAATTCTGAACGGCAGGAATGAGCTATAGCTGGGAAGAGTGAGGGAGCGACCATATTCGCAGCTGAAACTGTGTGATTCTATGATGTGCTACTTGCAGACTCATATACATTGTGTGATTAAATTAGGTTTTTGATACCCTTTATGTTACAGTTAGGGTTAAAGAGATTTCTTGCTTTATAAGTGTTGGGAATTTTGACCAAGCAATGATGCCAATTATGACGGAGCCCACAGATTGGGACTGCTACAACCAAATCCATAAATTAGTAGTACAAAATACAATGATACTAATTATGACAGAGCTTGCGGATATGAATTACAGCTAAAAAATTACATAAATTGGTAGTTTAACTATATGCATATTGGATCAGCAGTAGTCTGCTGACCTGAGCCTTAAACTAGCCAATGATAAGCGCCACCACAGCACTTTAAAAATACACAAGCGCTGCGGCACTGCCTAGCAACTGGATTAGGCGCCAAAGTGCTGAACTACTTTTACGTCAAGCACCGCTGCACCAGCTGAAAATTATTGCTAGCACCACAGCGCCACCTGGCAAATATTGCAGGCGCCAAGGCGCTGCTTTACTTTTACATCAAGCGCCGAGGCGCTGGGTTTGATTCCCCATAATCTCAAATTCCCATATTTATCACACTAATAAACATCAAGCTTGCAGTATGCCAGAGAAGTAGGAAGTGATCCTGAAGTACTAAATTATTCCATGCCAACAAGGATCACCTGTGCTGGGTGAAGATGAATATATTCTATTGGTTGACGTGCAATAAGTGCCAAACCTAGATTAATAATTACCCAAATTAGGGGTGTGTTAGAATGTCCTAGAAAACATTGCTAGCAGCCCAGAGATTACCCTTGCAGAAGGTATAAGAAGAATTAACCATTTACTATAAAAATATCTTTGAACCATCCTTACTTTATCCTTAATATAGTTGACATTTATCCTAATCCTTAAGTGCTTCTGCGCAATCAGAAGCCATTGCTGGGCAATAATCATGGTTATGTTCAATACTGGCTCTTCTGATACAGTACTACTCATATCCTCACATATGACTGTATTCTGGAAAATGTCCTATGCCCTATAATCTCAAATAAATGTGGTGCTGTAAAGCAAAAAGCGCAACAATGGTGCTCACTACAGGGGGCACACATTTGCCTGTAGAAGAAGGAGTCAATTGGAAAAATGCTGGTAACCGTAGGCAACACATCTGAGCACCAATGGAGACCAGCATCATAGGAAGAAATGCATGATGCCAATGGGTAGGCGTCAGTTCAGGTCCCTAGCTCACACTATGGTACAATTCTAAAAGGATACACAACTGGAGTACAAGAATATGATTGCTGCCCTTGACAAAATGCTTGAAGCGCTATCAAGCAGCAGGTTGCTATACCAACCTTGCTAAATGGGCGCTCTTAAGGCACACTTTGTTTCATGATAGCGCTACTAAGTGGCAGGTTGTTACCCCAACCCTGCTGTATGGGCGCGCTCAAGGCCTGCATTGTTTTATTAAAGTGCTATTGAGCAGCAAGTTGCTACACCTACCTTGCTGCATGAGCGCGCTCAAAGCACATTTGATATTGTGGAAGTAGACAAGAGCGTTCACAGGTTCAAACGTATCAGCCACTTTGATGGATCAAAGTCCACAGAAGTCAAAGGACTCAAAGGATAGTCCACTCTTGCAAAGGCTCAAGCCGCGGTGGCCACCTCTGCATTGGCAACAGACAACAAGTTACTACTCTTGCACCAACAAAAACCCTATCAAGCCAACAAGTTGCACAGGAGTTTTTTAGGTGCAACTGATAGTACAGTTATTTTATGTAATCCTCCTCTAGCAAGGGGAGCAATACACAACTTCAGAAGAATAACTCTAAGTCAATTTCTGGGGACCAGACCTGCAAAATTGCCAGCAAGACCCAAGCAGGTACACTATTACAACAAAAAGACTGGGCTAAGTTGACTGAATGAGCGCCATATCTCTGAGAAAGATTAAAAAAGAGAATGAAAAAATAAGAAATTAAAAATATACAAGAAGATAACAAAAATAAAGAATGAGCAAAAAAGATAAAATTAAAAAGATAATAAAAAAGAATGAGGAGCCAAGCAAGTTTATTGCAAAGGGAAGCTTACTGGGGACGGTCTCTGGGAGCAGGGGCACCTCTGCACAGCTGGGAGGAGGATGCTGCAGGGGAGTAACCTGGCAGTTGGCACGTCAGGGATGCTTTGCAGGGTGTTGGATGTTGACAACAGGGCGCTCGTGGGCAGGGAAGAGGTACTAATTGTTGTTTAGGTGCTGACACATGTGTGTCAAGATCATCAACATCTGCGCCCAGGCCAACTGGGAGTTCCAGGACATGGAAGTCCAGTTGCAGAGCGGGAGACGGATCTGACTTACGGGCACCAGGCAACCCCAACCACCGCAAGCAGAGAACACAGCCCCAATAGACAAACAGTCCATTAAGGCGTCCTACATGTAGGAGTATATCAGGGGTAAAGGGACCCGGAGCTGGTAGGCTAGAGCTTGATAATGCTCCAGGCAGCAACCAGCGTACCCTGGCTGGCCAGGCTGGTAGCTATTGGGGGTATACCACATGAAGTGGCATGCAGCGGCAGCCAAGGGAAGATATAGACTGGCATCACCAGTGCCCACTGCCTGGAGGAACACCTTAAAGGTAGCCAAGAAGTGCCAAATGGTGTTGGCCTGGATAAGAAGATCCAGGGTCTGGTGGAATGCTGGGTCAGTGGCAAGCTCAAGGGCCCAAATCTGAGTCACCTCATCAATGAGGTTGTTACAGATGGCAATGGTGTGGGTGTTATCATGATCTGAGACGCAGCGCAGAGTCACAACAGGAAATCCTAACCTTAGAATTATTAGTGCTAAGTCTCAGTTACAATGGCAGGGAAGGCTATGTGATTACCTTGTGGACCTGATTGATTAATATCTGCTAGACGTGGCTAGAGAGGCACCAAATTACGTGGAGACACAGAGACAAAAATGTGAATAGAACTCAATTTTATTAGAAAATAGGAAATGTATTATATAGTGGTAGACAATACCACAAAACACTATGAGGACGGTAGGATCACTTGCCACAAGCATGAGTGGGGCAAGTGAGTTGCGCAGAATCAGAAAACTGAACAATTGTATTTCACAATTCAGAGCCAGCCTCATTTTGAAGGGCAAAAGCAAAAGAGAGAGATTTATCCTTGAAATAACCCATTGAAGGCAAAACTGAAACATAGTGAATGGAGGCATTCACTTCATTGCACCCCTCTAGATTAGTCTTAGGGGGTGTTACTTGCAGAGGAACTTAGCATGCATGCAAGAAAAAGGTCAACCACTAGAGAGGATTTTACTGTATACTCTGACCCTCGCTTGAAGGTCACTTCCAAGGGCCCAATCCACAATAAGTCTAGCTTATGAGCTTGTCCCCCCACTCTATGTTGATAGTAGAGAACATGGTCCCCAATGTTGAATTCAGGCAGGGGGACCTCCCAGCATTGTCAGGGGAGAGCTCTAGCAGCTTGGTCTTATAGGTGGACGTGTAGGCAGAAGCCTGGATATCAATTATTTGGTTAACTAGATCCTTGATATGCTCATCAGGGTTCATGGCCTTATCAGAGGAGAGTAGGGGGCCTCCAAGAGCAACACAGTGGTGGCTTCACAACCATACAACATAGCAAAAGGGGAATGCCCATTGACACAATGTTTGCTAAGGCAATAGGCAAAGAGAGCAGCGGGTAAGTATAGATCCCAGTTGGCAGTGTCAGAGTGAGTGAGTTTTCTCATGATTGAAACCAGAGTTGAGTTTGCGTGCTCAACCACCCCATTGGTGGAAGGATTATAGGGGGCAGAGAAAGACTAATGAGACCCCAAGGCTTCAACCACAAAGGTCACTGACTTGGCGTTGAAGTTAGTTCCATTGTCAGACAAAAACACTTGAGGGAAACCATGGCAGAAGAATACATCTTGCAGCAGAAAGGCAGCGGTTGTCTTGGCAGTGATGTCTTTAATAGGGCGAGATTCTACCCACTTGCTAAAATAATCAACAGCAATTAGGATAAAGCGGCAACCAGAGCGGGAGCAAGAGAGAGGCCCTACAGTGTCAATACTGACAGTGTGAAATGCGTGTTGAGGGGGGGGACTAGCTTGAACTCATGAGTAGTGGCTTTAGGTTGTTGGAGTTGGCAATCATGGTAACTAGCAATAAAATCTGGGATCAGCAAGCAAAGATTTTCCCAGAAGTAATTCTTCTGGAGCCAGGTATGAGTCTTGGCAATGCCTCTGTGTCCCGTCTCTTTATGAGCTTGGAGCACCCACAAAAGGCAAAGACTAGGCCTTACATAGGGCAAGTAGTGGTCTTTTACTTTCTTGAAAAGCTGATTGTCACAAATGAGGGTGACTTCAGATAGCTTATATAGGGCAACTAGACCTTCTTTTTTTTCCATAACAAAGGGTATCCAATTATTTCATACAATTGGTCAGCCTCAGCAGGGTGTAGGGCAAGGATGGGCATTCTGCACAGTCCATAAGCATTCTGATGTTGAATCCTGGGGCAGTGCAGCACAGTGGATTCATACCCTTGCAGCCAGAGAGCCCATCTAGCTAGTTGTCATTCTGGTTCCTTGAGTTATTGTAGCCATTTGAGCAAAGCATGGTCAGTAACCACGGTGAAATGGGTGCCATACACGTAATGGCAGAACTGCTTGACGGCATGCAGCACAGCAAGGCACTCCTTCTTGGTCACACTGTAGTTCTTCTCATGCTTACTCAGGACACAAGAGGTATAGGCTACAGGATGATCCACACCTTCATTGTCCAGTTGAGCCAGGATAGCCCCAATAGCTAGGCCACTAGCATCAGTATATAGGATGAATTCTTTATTGTAATCAGGATATACTAAGATGGGAGACTCTTTGAGTTTTTGTTTGAGGGTTTCAAAGGCTTGTTGTTGGATGGCGGTCCATTCAAAGAGGACGTTACACAGCAGCTGGACCAAGGGTTCACTAGTGTCTGCAAATCAGGGATGAATTGTCTATAGTATCCCATCATGCCCAGAAAGACTTGGATTTCTTGCAGGTTGGTGGATGGAAGCATTTTTTCAATGGTCTCAACTTTCTTGGTCATGGGGCAAATTCCTGTCTGAGTCACCTCATGCCCCAGAACTCAAGGTGTTCCTTGAAGAAGGAACATTTAGATGGTTTTAACTTAAGTCCAGCTTCACAAATCTCTCTGAACACCTCCTTGATATGGGTAAGGTGATTGGTGAAGGTAGCACAAAAGACATTTATATCATCTAAGTACACTAAAACCCATGAGAGCTTCAAATCACAGAGGATGGAATACATGGCTTGTTGGAAAGTAGCTGGAGCATTGCAGAGCCCTTGCGGCATCCACATAGGCTCAAACAATCCTTCAGAAGTGATGAGCACAGCCTTCTGTCTATCCTCAGGGGAGAGATCAACTTGCCAGTAACCAGAGGCTAGATCCATGGAAGAGAAGAACTCGGAGCCCCCAAGGCGGCAGAGAGCATCATCAATGTGTGGTAAGGGGTAGGAATCCTTTTTGGCTAAGGAATTCATGTGTTGGTAGTCATTACAATATGGTGACCACCATCCTTCTTTTTCAGTATGAGCAAGGGGAAGGCCCACAGATTTTGGGAAGGAGCCTGAAGATCAGCATCTAAAAGTTGTTTGAGTTCTTTAGACACCTGAGCGTCCTCTGCACAACTGCGGCAATATGATTAGGCGCAGAAGGGGGGAGGGTCACCAGTATCAATCTGGTGAATGACGCCTTTGGGTAGATCATAATCAGTGCTATTTTTAGCAAAGATATCTGAAAGCTGCTCTAGCAAATCAAGTGCCTCCTTCTGTTGCACTGGGGAAAGCTTTGGGAAGTCTGGTGCAGTGAAAAAGGATAGGACATGTGGCTCATCCTCAGGTAAGTTAAAGTCCTGAAACGTACCAAAGGGATGTAGTGATAGGACGTCAGGAGCATTCAACAACCTGCCATAGCCAACAACCTGCCCTCTAGATACATGTATGGGGAGAACAGTCAAGTTGGCGACCAGCAGTTGAACAGGGTCTTTATGAGAGACATCCAAGATTCCTGGGAAGAGATAGGGTTTGTTGTCTCCTAGCAAGAGAGGAGAGTATAACTCTATAAACGTACACTCAGGTAACTCATATGATATTTGTGAGTCTAGGATAGCTTGAGATCCAGGGGGAATAGCTACATCAGAAGTGTCCAGGAGAGGAAATCCCTCAGACGCAGGACAAGTCATAAGAGGGCACTTCATGTTGGAGGAATGGGCACAGTATTTTAAGGTAAAACCATCAGTGGGGAATTCCAAGGCACATGTCTTGAGGCGCTTCCCAGGAACTTTAACAGGCTCTTCAAAGATCAAAGAGAACATGTATCCTAAGATAGAGAGGTAGCTGTCCTTTAAGTTGATGATCCCATTATATTCCCTAAGGAATTGAGTACCAACTAGCAGGTTGTAGCTCTCATTCTCTAAGACAACAGCAGGTGCGGCCAAGAGTAGCTTGCCAAATTGCATGGGTAGAGCAGAATAAGCTCCTATAACACGAGTCATGGGCAGCCCAGCTATGTCATACAACTGATGATAGTTAAGGTTGGGGGGAAGTTTGAGCTTCTTGACAAGCTTCAAGGAGACAACATTAACAGGAGACCCTGTGTCTAGAACAGCCTTGATTTTCACCTTTTGGATGGATATTTCAACATGAGTGGTGGTACAACCAAAGTGAGGAAGGACAGCCAGAATGTCTTGGGCTTCTGCCAGTTCCTTGTCCCACTTTTCAATCATGCATCTTAGGCCTGGGAACTTCTTATAGACTGTCTGGAGAGGGAGCAAGACAGAGACGTTCTTGAACACAGCGTCATCAACCTCAGCAGCTTCTTCAGAAGATTTGACAATCATGAGAGATCTATTGGCTTGGGTGAGGTAAGGGCAAGAGACAACTTCCTTGGCTTCAGGCAGAGGCTTGGCGGTTGTTGTAGTTTTCCCAGAACATAGCTTATAAGGGACTGCAATAGTTTCAGGGACAGCCAGGACGGAATACCCATAGATGTCAGGATTTTTTTATCAGAATAATCCATGTCAGAGTCATCAGATATATTGTGGAGCAGCAGCAGAATGGGAGGAGCCTCAGTGTCAGCAGGATCAGAGTCAGCAATGGAGGGGGGAATTGGAGGAGACTGGGAAGAATTGTCAACTGAGAGCGTCTCTGCCTCTAGTTTGACTGTTCTTTTCCTGCCTGTTCCTTGGGATCAGCTCCTTCAACTCAAGGATTGGTGCAGACTTGGGAATGGTGACCTATTTTCCACAGTTATGGCAACCCTGTTGTCAAGGAGGATTCTGTGATTTCATGGTAAGGATACACAGACCACGTGAAGACAAACCAGAGGTAGAAGCAGCACAATTCTCTTGCAAAACTGCCCCATAATGGGTAAGGTTAATATCCTGCAACAGTGTCTTTATGCTCTTCATGGAATAAAGCATGGCTATATGGGCCTTGAAGTGAAGACACAGTAGCTGGTTAACCTTGAGGGCTTGAGAGCAAGCCATGTATGCTTCATGTGCTGTCAGATGGTGGCTTGTGATCAGACGTTGTCCTTCCAGGTAGAATCTATCTGCAAATTCAGCTAGGGTCCCCTTTGGTTTGAAGGCAATGTGCATGAAGGCGTTCTTCTTCACTTCCAAACTAAGGTTGCCACCAAATGATTGATCAGAAGCTGCTTCATAATTTCCCAAGTCTAAATGGTGGGCAACTTGGGCACTACCACTTCCTGACAGGCCAAGTGCAGGCAGTTTAGAATATGTTCCTTCTTAACCTCATCAGAGGCTCTTCTCATGGCAGTTTTGTAGATAGTTAGGAAAGCCACAATGGTAGAAGTTTTGGGGTCAAAGACTTGCTTAAAGGTAGGTTTGAAGTGTGCTTTGGGAGTTGGATCACCATTTTTGCTATCAAGTACATTTATGTGCAGGGAGAATTCTACTTCAGATTTGGAGGGGGGCTGCCAGGCCCACAGCTGACAAACACTCTCTTCAAGAGTAGTTAAGATCTCAGCAGTGCCGGCACCCATATTATTAGCTAAGGTGGTCTGTTGCTCAGTAATGTCTAGGTGTTGGCCCTGTGTTGTTATTAATGTATAAAGCTCAGCCAGTTGAGAGGTAAGAGAAGGACCTAATGAGAGGCAAGGGACAAACCTGTCATTCACTGAATTGTTTAATTCACTCATTTCTTGCACGTCTTTATCAACTTCAGAGTGGTCCCATTTCAAGTGGTCCAACTCATTGGCTAGTGCAATCAACTCTCTAGCACAGTGAATATGGGGGGCTCCTGACAGGCCAGGGTAAAAGCCATCTTCACCCACAACTTCAGGTGGACTAACTACAGACGCCATTGCCTCATGCAAAGTAGCAACCTCTTGTTGTAAATCAGCAACCTAAGCCGTCAGAGCAAGCACTTGAGGGTCAGGCTGAGGGGCTTTGGGGGCAATCCTGACTGCAGGTAGATGCTCTTAAATCTCAAATGACATCCCAGAGTCTCTTTTCTCTGTCTGCTAACTTTTTGGATGGAGGAGAAGGTGGGGCATCTGCTTTGGAAGAAGACAGTTCATTTACTTGAGTCTGGAGTTTGGCAATGGTAGCAGCAGTAGCAGCCCTTTCTTGATCAAGGTCCTTGCCAAATTTGCAGAGGCCCTTTGCAGAATGGACCACTACTTGCTGTAATTGGTCAAAGGAATAAGCACTGAATTTGTTGAGATGTTGCACAAGTCTTTTGAAGTTGGTGAGATAGGCGTTTAGAGTGGAGTCTACTTGGGCACGCCAGGGCTGTTCTAGCTGGTGGAACTCATGAAGGAGCTCTCTAACATAATTGGGGATGGATTGGTGCATTCTTTTAATGGAGATGACCAAGTGAGATTGTGAGGTTATAAAGTTGCACTGATTGTCAGATACTAAGGAAAACAGGGAATGGATCCACTGCTGGTAGGCCGCAAACCAATCCCAGTGATGAGTTATGGCGGCTTGCAGCAATGAAATATCCTGAACATGGAGCCCTAATATCATTTGATGACAGGCTAAGGTGGGTTGTACAAAGGAGGACAATAAATGTTCAGCAGAGCCAGCCACTGAGAGGAGATGCTGTGGAAATTGTGGAGCTAAAATCAATTTGTAGTATTCTGCCTGATTTAACTGAAGCTGGAGGCAAGGGATGGCCCCATCACGGGCTATCCTAAGGGCTACTGCCATGACTTGTTCCAAGTCAGGGGTACCCAAAGGGTAGGCCACTAGGCAGGGACCACACCCAAGGTTCAACACAGTAGGGACAATAGGCGGGTTGTTGATGTCTTCTTTAATAGGAGGACTGGTAATTTCAGGCAAAGTCGGCTCTTGTATAGGTGGAGGCAAAAGCCCTAAAACGTTGTTGCAAAAGGGGTAATCAAGGGGCTTACAGTCCCTGTAGTGAGCACCATTTTTGTTGTGATATGAGGCGCGGCACAGAGTCACAACAGGAAATCCTAACCTTAGGATTAGATTCATACTAAGTCTTGGTTAGAATGGGAGGGAAGGCTATGTGATTACATTGTGGCCCTGATTGAGTAATATCTGATAGACATGGCTAGAGAGGCGCCAAAGTACGTGAAGACACAAAGACAAAAATCTGAATAGAAATTAATTTTATTGGAAAATAAAGAATTGATTATATAGTGATAGACAATACCACAAAACACTACCAGGACGGTAGGATCACTTGCCACAAGCATGAGTAGGGCAAGTGAATTGCACAGGATCAGGAAAATTAATAATTGTATTTCCCAATTTGGAGCCAGACTCATTTTGAAGGGCAAAAGCAAAAGAGAGAGATTTGTCCTCAAAATAACCCAATAAAGGCAAAATCAAAACATGATGAATGGTGGCATTCACAATAGGCATGCTGGGCAGAGATCTGGCCAGGCACCAAGGAAGCAGACTGCAGGCCAAGGCGCATCTCAGCAGCCAAGCAAGAGGCATCATATTGGCCATGGTAGAGCTTGCCAGTATGGATAGATGTCATTACATCCTCATTGGAGTGCATGGCTTAGATAAAGATTTACATTGTCTCTTTGTGATGACACACACCAAACTTACTCAACAGATTGGGGTAATCCATTGGGACCTCGTCTGAGTTGCGCCATGCGCAAAGTATCAACAATGGGGTGCCAGGAGGCTCACCAGAGGAAGTCAAGCTCTGCAGGAATGGGCGCAAAGCACCAGAAGGACCACCAACAAGAGGCATACTAGGGACGGGAGAAGGCTCATCAAATAAGGATTCCTCTTCAAAAAGATCATCAGCATCAGAGCTGGGAGGTAATTAGGGACAGAGCAAGCCACGGTGGTAGCACAGTCTTGCTTGTAGAATTATTTCTTATCAGAGCACAGACTATTTGAGGAAGGCAATCCTCACAGAGCGGGGCATTTTGGAGAAGGCATTACGCTCTGCCTCACCCATGGTGGCCATCATAGTGTTGTATGCTTGGAGCATACTTTGGTGGTTGTTGTTGTTGTTGCTGGTTGGGTTCATCTGAGAAAGAAAGTAGTGTTTGGTCAAGTGGGGGGATATGTTGGGAATTTTGACCAAGCAATGATGCCAATTATGACAGAGCCCACAGATTGGGACTGCTACAACAAAAACATAAATTAGTAGTACAAAATACAATGATACTAATTATGACAGAGCTTGCAGATATGAAGTGCAGCTATCAAATTACATAAATTGGTAGTATGAACTATATGCATATTGAATCAGCAGTAGTCTGCTGACCAGAGCATTAAACTAGCCAATGATAAGCTCAGCTGCAGCAATTAAATGATACATGATTTGCTGCTGCGGCACTTTAAAAATACACTAGTGCCACGGCGCCGCCTAGCAACTGGATTAGGTACCAAAGCACTGAACTACTTTTACGTCAAGCACCACTGCGTAAACTGAAAATTATTGCAAGCACTGCGGCGCCGCTTTACTTTTACATTGAGTGCTGAGGCACTGGGTTTGATTCCCCATAATCTCAAATTCCCATATTTATCACATTATTAAAAATAAGCTTGAATTATGCCAGAGAAGTAGGAAATGATTCTGAAGTACTAACTTATTCCATGCCAGCAAGGATCACCTGTGCTGGGTGAAGATTAATATATTATATTGGTTGACGTACAATAAGTGCCAAATCTAGATGAATAATTACCCAAATTAGGGGCATGTTAGAATGTCCTAGAAGACATTGCTAGCAGCCTAGAGATTACCCTTGCAGAAGGTATAAGAAGAATTAACCATTTACTATAAAAATATCTTTGAACCATCCTTATTTTATCCTTAATATAGTTGACCTTTATCCTAATCCTTAAGTGCTTCTGCACAATCAGAAGCCATTGCTGGGCAATAATCATGGTTATGTTCAATACTGGCTCTTCTGATACAGTACTAATCATATCCTCACATATGACTGTATTCTGGCAAATGGCATATGCCCTATAATCTCAAATAATTGTGGCGCTGTAAAGCAAAAAGCGCAACAATAGGGACAAAATTTACAGGGATTTTTTTTAAAAAATCATTCAAGTCTAAATCATGTTGGCCTAGGAAACTATGAAGTTGGCTCACTGGTATTTTGCCCCAAGAAAATCAACTATTAAGAAAAATGAAAATGTGTTGTTAGAAAAGTAACACTTTTGAGTAATTTTTTAACTTACAGTACTTGCTGTAGTGAATAATTTTAATCTAAAATAATATAGAAGTCTACAGTATAAAAAAATATCCAAGATATAATAAATTTAATAAAAAGTCACACCTTAATTAATAATAATTATACTTTTATTACTATTCCTAATAAAATACACCTTTTAATCTACAATCATTTTATTACTTTATAAATAAAACCCTTATAGAAAGAAAAAAAAACTATAAAAAAGATAAAAATGAGAACCCAAAGAGATTTTTTTAACCCTCATAGATCCACAACTGAGGATACCTTATGTTTTACTAGTAACATTTGTAATATATGATATTTGTATTCTCTTGGATGCTATATTTTTATAAATATTACAATAAATCCCAAAATTTCAGTGATACCTAACTTATTAAAGCTTATCAAACAATAATGTTAAAGCAAAGAAAATTAATCCACAAGTTCAAGATTATCATTCAAGTTTCATATCTTTATCATATCAGTCTCATTATAAAGGGCACTTGCAATTGGTTAAAGCTGCTGCTTGATCTATGAGGTCTTGTAATTAACCTTTGTAAGATATTCAATAGACTTAGTGAAAAAGAAATAATTGTTGATAGGCTTTTTGGGAGGCACCCTGTTGGCAAGATCATGAAGCCTTTTAATATTCTTCTCCTGCTTCTGTTAAAGCTTCCTAAAGAGCTTGGTTTACTTGGTATCATAAATTTGGGCTATCTAAACTAGCTAAATCTACACACTTAAGATTATCTAAAATAAAGTATAGATAAAATATAATAATAATTCTAAGGCTATTTCAAGCTTACTAAACACAAACTTAAACTGCTAAATAAAAGGTAATATCAAAGTATATATGTTGAGTGTAAGGTTAAAAGCTCTGTTTATTAAACTCATATGGGTTGATAATAAGCCTGGGTATTTTAGCTCCACCAGTTGAATCCAATTGCAATTGAGGAAATCAAAATATGAAATCCATTGTCAAACTGTATTAATGTATTAATTCCAATTATCTCAATAGCATTTAGTGTGGAGTACTCAATATTGCAACACCTGGAGTGAGACATAAATTTTCTCTTAAAGTCCTCTTTATTAGCCCAGAGAGCTTAAATTATTTTTTTCTTTTCATTGGTAGATTCTTGGTACACGTTCCATGAAGCCTTGTCTCTGGTCTTTCTGCATTGTTTTTTGGTCAAATTTTAATCCACTATGAATCAATGTACTCATAAAAGGCTTGAACTCTGTGTGATTCACTATTTAAGGATCCTTGGAAGAAAACTTGATTCCCTGTGCAATATTAACAGGATTTAAAAGATCTAGATAACTAGACTGTAAAGCATAAATTTTCAGGTATTTGAAGTATACCTGTGGCTCAACCTAACTAGTTTGGCATTGGTGTGCAGATTTGAGCAACTTATTGGCAGAAATTAAGATAAAAATAGATCTCTTCATTTCTCAGTTGTCACATTATTAAATAGATCAGCCAAAACATAGTCTGTTTATGTTAAGGGCAATAGAACAATCACCCACTTGTTTTGCTGCATTTTATATTTTATGCCAGTAAACTTGTTTAATTGTGCCTAAAAAGCGCTATTTGAATCAAGGGTTTATTGCACATAGAGCTCAGTCTTTACTTCCACAGCTAATAATATAATTGAAGCATTTAAGAGCCAATTTCCTCCATTTGGCAAGGCGCGCAAAACAGGTTGTTTTCTTGCCAAGGAACTTTCCAATGCCATTTCTTCACTTTTTTTATATGGCAAGTTCTTCTTTTGGTACCTCTTTTCTTTGGCAATAACCCCCCTGCCTCACTATATAACCTTCTAACACATCAAATAAAGAATTAGTTTTGTCTTATTATCTTCTTATATTCTTCTGTCCTTACCCAGGCTATCACTATACCACAACAGGTATAGTATTAAGATAAAAAAGTAGTAGACTAACTATTTGTAGAAATCAGCACCCAGGCTGTATTTTTTAAGATACCTGTCAACCATTTTATATAAGTTGAACCGAGAAGGCTTGAATTACAAAATGCATACTTGTAGCCCAAGATATCTAAACCTTATCTTTTCCTTGGCATCCAGGGTGATGCATCCTTATTAGCATCATGGGGGTTAGCAAAGGTATGGTGAGCTTTCTTTTCATCTCATTAAAAGGCAAGGCAACAAAAGAATAGGTCATAAGATCAAATGCTCTTATATAGATGGCCCTGCTGGTCCTGTATGATCCTTCTCTTAAATTTTGCCAAGGTTTATCCTGGGTACAAGTCAGACACTGACTGGTGTTGTACATCTACAAGTACTCCCTCTTGAGAAAATATCCCTAATAATTAACCCAACAATTGGATAATTAGTGGCACTCTTGCCACACTGTATAGTTGTATGGGGATCAAATAGTTTTGATTTTAAAAAGGAACACTACCTATAAAACCCCATGACTGTCATGACATATATGAACAGTATTTGGCTTCCTATAATATTATATAACTCTTTATCTTCACATCAAATGAAGTATCATTCTCTTCTCATTTCCCCCCTTTATCTTATTTCATATACTTCCAATAAGTATATACTTGTCAAAAATTATATTTTTTGAATAAGATTAACTGGTATAGAAATTGCAGGAGAAACTTTTAGCTTATTGAATAGAAGCCGCATTGAAAAAATTACACTTAGTAATTCATTTAGAGCTCAAATTTGATAGAATATTTTAAAATTGGGTCCAATTGTGTTACATATTAGAAAGCAAACCTATTTAAACTAGTCTAATCCCAAAATAAAGACCCAGCTGTGTCGTAACTGTGCTGTTTTAGCAGAGTTACATGGGGAAAAATATTTAGAAGATAGATAATAATCTTTATTGAGAGATAGTGATTATATAGCTATTGTAAATCAATTGATAGCAGGAACATGATTGGTGATCATACGGCTGGATGGTGAAGGGGGTGGCTTGATCCTGGTAATGAGTCAAGCGCCAAATCAAGATATCCACCATGAAGGATCATCATCTTTTCAAGTTAATAGATTTGGTAATTTGAGTTGACTTCCTAGTCTGGCTTTGAGTGACCGGGTAATTGGATTGCGGGTCACAAACCCGCTTGGTTGGAACCTTGCTGGCAGGTCAAGCCTGTGGTTTTGACACCCCCCTGACTGAAGGTCAGCCTCCTCTGGGGCAGGTTGTCAGGGAGGTTGTCAGGAGCCTGGGCGCCATATTGGACTAATTGCTGTTCTGTGGCGGGCAGGGTGGTTTCTTGTTGTTTTTGTCTCACTTTGCAGGGTCTCAGGCAATCATGGTGTAGGGTTTTTTCTTGCTTGTGTTTCCTGAGCCCTTGCACAAGGTAAGTGTTATTATTTTTTACCTTTAGAATGATTGCTGGCCCTACTTTTTTGGGTTTTAGTTTGCTTTTGTCAACATTCATGACCCAGACTTTGTCCCCAACTTCATGTCTTTGATGGATGGGAATGAAGGTCTTTTGTAAGCGTTCCTTTTCTTTGGCTGCTTGTTTGCTGTTGGCCTCTACTACTTGAGGATCCAAGCAAGGGGGAATTGACTTGGAATTTCCATTTTAGGTCCTGTTAATGCTTGAATGATATTTGGCTGTGTGCGTATACCAGTTCAAACGGACTTTTCCTGGTGGATCTGTTCACTTGGGTTTGGCACACAAGTAACGCAGTTGGTAGTTTCTTATACCAGTCTTCAGGTCTCCTGGCGGTGAGTTTGGCTAGGGCTTGCACAAGGCTACCATTAAGCTGCTCTACGCGTCCATTGGCCTGTGGATGGTATGGTGTTGTGACAGTGTGTTTGATCCCATTTTTGACGAGGTACACGTTGGTGTTTTTGGAGGTCAATTCTTTGTCCCCATTGGTTATCAGGAGTTCTGGCTTTCCAAACTTACTGATGATTTCTTTGCCAATGAATTGTTGGACGTTGTTACCAGTATACAATTTCACCGCATGGGCTACTGGCCACCTTGTCAAAAAATCAATGACTGTAATGATGTATTTTTTGTTGTTGTGCTTTCCTGGCATGGGGCCCACAATGTCCAGAGCCCATACCTTGAACAGTTGTTGGGTTTGAATGGGGAGTACAGACTTAGGCGGGGTTTTGCTTCTGGAAAACTTTTTGCAGACCTCACACTGTTCTAGCACCTCCTGGACATTGCGGTATAAGGTTGGCCGCCAGGCTTTATGTTTTAGGAATTCATATAGATTCCGGCTCTTGGTATGTCCAAGATCTCTGTGATAGCAAAGAATGGTATCAACTCGTTGTTGTGTGGGGATGTAGGGGATGGTTGTGCCATCTAATATCTTTCTGTGAAGAGTCCCATATACATAATCAAAGAGGTGTTCATTCTTGATGACTGTCTCTTTGGTGATGTCAGTTGTGCCTGCGGGGAACCCTTCATCTTTTGTACAGAGCACTAGGAGAGTCCAGTCTGGGTTGAGCCCATTCTCTCCCCTAGAAGCGCGGAAATACAGACAGGACAGGGCGTCTGGCATGGTGAGCTCAGCCCCAGGCTTATATTGGATGAGCATGTTAAACCTTTCTAAGATTTCCATCCACCGTGCTTGGCGGTGTGACAGGTTTGCTTGTGTTTTGAAATAGATGAGCAACTTGTGATTGGTTAGTGCTGTGAATTCTTCCTGCCGTTCCAGGTAACAGCGCCATTCAACTAGACAGTGCACAATGGCCAACAGTTCTTTGTCATGGATAGGGTATCAACACTTGCCATCTGTCAGTTTTTGCAATTCATAAGCCACAGTCAGGTATGAAGCGCCATATATAGGGTACCATTCCCAAGAAAGTGCAGAGCTCTGATTTTTCTTTGGGAGGTGGCATTTTGCAGATGGCTTGTATCTTCTGGCTGTTGGGTTTGATGCTGTCTTTTGAGACTATATGTCCCAAGAATGGTAGTTGCTCTTGGAAGAACTGACATTTGGAGAGCTTGGCCAACAGTTTGTGTTGTGCCAGGGTTGCAAAGACTTCCTCCAGGTCTTTGTGGTGCTGTTCCACCGAGGGGCTGTAGACAATAATATTGTCCAGGTATACTAGTGTGTGTTTGCCTATGTGTGGCGCAAACACTTTGTTCATGAAGGTTACAAAGGTGGACGGGGCATTGGTCATGCCAAAGTTGTTTACCATGCATTTATAGGATCCATACTTGGTGCGGAAGGCTGTCTTGGGGATGTCTTCCTCCTTAATACAAATCTGATTGTAGCCTGCAGTTAGGCCAATCTTGGAGAAGACTGTGGCTCCACCCAAGGCGTCAAAGAGGTTGTCAATAAGTGGTAGTGGGTAACAAATCTTAATGGTGTCTTTGTTCAAGGCACAGTAGTCTGTGACCAGGCGTAAGCTACTGTCCTTTTTAGCCACAAAGAATACAGCGGCCCCAAAGGGAGACTGTGAGGGGCGGATAAGTCCTTTTTCCAGTGCTTCCTTGAGATAGGTGCACAGGGCGTTGTCCTTGTTTGGGGTCAGCCTGTAAATGGGGTGTGCCTTGGGTAAAGCCCCCTTGAGTTGGATAGAGTGTTGGATGTGTTTCTCAGGGGGTAGCCCAGGTAACGCTTCCTTGAAGATTTCTGGGTGACAGGCCACAATGTCGCAATCTTGCGGTGTGGAGGTGTCCTGGTGATCCTTGAAGTGTATGATTTCATACTGACAGCGGTGCCAGACAATAGCTTTCAGGCTTTCCTTCTTGTCCAAAGTCTCTGTGATGCGTACAAAGATGTGGTCTCGTAGGAGTTGGTCTACAGAGTCCGGGTAGATTTGGTGGTTGACACCTTCACGCTTGATGGTCAACACTGAGGTCGCCCAGTCTATGTGAGGGTTGTTCTTCCGTAACCAGTCTAGTCCCAGTACAATGTCAAACTTAGGGAAGTCAATGACGGGACCTTGGATGGTGGAGTGGAGGTTCTCAAGCATGACAGAGAAGGGGGCAGTTTCCTTTGTCATGGCAATGTGATGTTCATCAGCCAGGACCACATTTTTAATCCGCAAAGGATTAGTGGCCAGATTGAATTTATCCACAAAGCTGCTGTTAATTAAAGTCTGGTCTGTGCCAAGTCCAAGAGTGCTGAGCCTGTGTAACTGCAAAAGCAGAAAGGGTAAGACATCAATTTATTGGGATGTCTGGTGATGGTATACAGTACCAGGTCTTCTGAGGGCACTTGGATCATTGGGCATTGGTCCACGTCCTTGGGTCAGTATTCATTGTTGGGCAAGTTAGGAGTTGCGTGGGAAGAGCTTGGCTTGCTTAGTGCTCTCCCCAGGCTTTTCCCCTCATCTTGGTTGCCTTGAGTGGTGGTAACACGGAAATGGGTCCGATTTGATTGCCGTTATTTCCATTCCCATTCCCATTTGAACCTGTGAGTTTGTGGTTGGTGTTACTCCTGTTACCTTCAGGGGGTGGTTGGGTGGAGCACCCGCCTGGATGGGAGTCCTTGGGTCTTTCTTGTTTCCCAGTCTGTGCCTTGTGCAGAGCGTTGGATGTTTGTTCTGCTTTTTCTGCTTAACAGTACAGGCTTTGCAGGTTGGTAACCTGGTCCAGATTTACATGTATCATCATGTGCAACTTGAGGGCTTTGTATTACATGAGGTGTGTTGCTGGGATGTCAAAGGCCATGTTGGATGGGACGTGGAGACAGAGTTCCTCATAGGTGTGGGTGAGTTCTTTAACGGTACCTGTCTGGGTCAGGTTCTTTACTTGGCATATGATAATGAGTGCTGTATCCTTAAGCACAATTCTTGCCAAGAAGTCCTGTTTGAAGGTGTCCCAGTTCTTGTCAGTGTGCTCTTTGTGCCACTTGTTGCACCAGGTGCCAGCGTCATGGGTCAGACAAATGGAAATCTCCACAATCCAAAATTGCTGTGGGCATTCCATCTGGGCCAGCTTGCTTTGGGCGGACTGGATCCATGCAGCAGCATTGTTGTTGTTGGCCCCTGCAAAGGGCTCCAAGGCGGCGCTGCAAAGTCTTTGTGCAACATAGGCGGGCATGGTGGTTTTTGTCAGCTGGTTGTGGCATCAAGGAAGGCGCCTGAAAGAACCCTTGGGCGGACAGGGCGTTGAAGGCGGGTAGCGGGATCACTGTGTTTTGGTAGAGAACAAAGCCATTAGGTATCTTGGTGCCAGGAGTATACAGCGTCCAGTCAGGTGGGAGGCCAGACATAATTCTGTTGAGGATTTGTTGGCCGCGGTGTGTGCAGGAAACAGGCGGAATTTTTCAAGATAAGGTAGGATGGAGAGCCTACCTGTATTACAATGTCGTAACTGTGCTGTTTTAGCAGAGTTACACGGGGAAAATATTTAGAAGATAGATAATAATCTTTATTGTGAGATAGTGATTATATAGCTATTGTGAATCAATGGATAGCAGGAACATGATTGGTGATCACACGGCTGGATGGAAGAGGGGGTGGCTTGATCCTGATAATGAGTCAAGCGCCAAATCAAGATATCCACCGTGAAGGATCATCATCTGTTTGAGTTGATAGATTTGGTAATTCAAGTTGACTTCCTAGTCTGGCTTTGAGTGACCGGGTAATCAGATTGCGGGTCACGAACCCGCTTGGTTGGAACCTTGCTGGCGGGTCGAGCCTGCAGTTTTGACAGCTGTAAAAGCAAAATGGACTGTGTAAATATATGATTTCAGTTATATAAGAGAATTGGATATTTTTTATCGATTAAGGAGAGGAAATAATTCAGATTTATTGGGATTTTTTTGTTTTAATTTAATTCCATTGAATAAATAAAGTTCTAAAGTGGCGTGAAGAAATAAGTAACCGAGAGGTTGAATGTGGGGATATTAAGCTAAGTTGTAAGCAAGTCAGTTTATTTCCATCCAAACTAACTTAAACAATGTATCAAGATAAATGATTTAAAAATGATTGAATAGAAAGCAAAGCGCCGTTGTATGTCTGCGGAATTCATTTGGGGAGAAATTGATAAAAGTGATGCTCAGCATCTGCGAATTCAGTTAAATTCGTGAGGTGGGTTAAACTCGGAATTAAACGGCTTCTCAAGATATTATCGGACCTGGCTCTAGCTTTGGCAACTCTTCGTCAATCTGAGATAATCAAAACGAGCACTATACCCGAATCTCATGTGCTTCATCAAACAAAAAATTCAAAGACTGCTTATCCGTAGATAAGTGTTCCCTTGTTAACCAATTTAGCCAAATGATCGAGTTGAATTATAAAATAATTGAAAAAATACAACCCTAATTAATAAGTCAATGGAATCGATATACAAGACTGAGTCTAATGAGCATCCAATAATCATTATTATAAAGTAAATTGAAATACACTTTAAATGCCTGATTTTTTATTTTAATTACATTACGTTATTAATCGTCCACCAAAGCATTTTATAAGCATCTAAATTTGAATTTCTTTGGAACAGACTTTATTTTTGATGAATTACAAATATTTAGTCATGATAACGTGATGTTTTAATGTTCTCCACGTCAGAAGATTTGTGGGTATCTTTGGAGCCAAGCCCGAGGTCAAAAACTCCCGCATCAAACTATATCCAAATTCCTTTGCTAATTTGGTAAGAGCAAAAGAATAATTCGTACCATAACATGCGTGTAGGTGGAGTTCTATTATACTGTCCCTTTTTAGAAGGTTTGCGGAATTCATAATTTAAGCCGTAGACTCAAGTATAAAAGCTGACACGACATCCTAAAAATCAACAATGTCTTCTCAACTCAACATCATCATTCATAGCTCAGAGGGCAGCCGCTCTCACATCAAACCTATCCTCGAGATCTCCGAGTTGCTCCTGGCTAGAGGTCACACCGTAACCTATGCAGCCGCCGAAGAAAAACTTAACTATGCCAAAGGATATACCGTCAACACTCACTCTCTAGGAAAATACGGAAAACCTGATTTTTCCCCTTTCACCAATCTTCAAGAAATGGGAAAGACTAGCGAAGGAATGGTTGCCATTGTCCAAAGCCTCCTCCTGATAAACTACGAAAAGACAGTCCAGAGCCTAGGCGACTACCTCGACAATAACAAATGCGATCTTCTCATCTGTGACTTTGCTGCTGGTGCTTGCTCAGACATTGCCCAGGAAAGAGGCATTCCTCTGATCATTGGGCTCCAGGCAATCGATGTATTTGGCTTAGTACAGGCACCATTCATCACCAAGACAATGTCATATGGCCCAATCACAACCAAGGGGCTGTCCCTCTTTGAACGCATTGACTATCAAATATTAGAACCACTGCGCATGTCAAGTTTTATGGTTCCACTTCAACACATGCTTGATGCTGCAAAACGTAAGCAAGGCTTTGCCCCTAAACCCACTCTCTTGGGTGACTTCAAATATGGACTAGGCTTGGCAAATACTTACTTTGGATTTGAGCCAGCAATGCCTCTCCCACCAAACATTCAATTGGTTGGCCCAATCCTTTCCCCAAAGCCCGTGAAGCTTGATTCCACAACTGAAGCATTCCTCAATACCCACCCTCGCACACTCTACATCAGCACAGGAACCAATGTTGTCCTTGAACATTCCCTGTTCAACTCGATTCTAAACGCTACTCAACAAGCGATTTCACAGAACATCATTGATGGTGCCATCTGGGGACTTCCCAACACGCGAATGGGCCATTTTTCTAGCACTGAGAAGCAATATTTGTTGTCGAATTCTCATCTTCTCATGATGAAATGGGCACCTCAGCAGTCTATCCTGGAGCATGCCAATACAAAGGTCCATTTGTCACACTGCGGATTGGAATCCACGTTTGAATCAATTGCTTCTGCCACCAAAGTTCTCGCCATGCCCTTTTTTGGCGACCAGCCCAGAAATGCTGCCAAGCTTGTTGAGATGGGAATAGCGGAGTATGTCGATACCAAGGCTAGTTCCGCTCTTCTGGTCAAGAAGCTGCACAAACTCATCTCCGACCCTTCCAACAAATTTGAAACCCATCTACACCAAGCACAGCGAATTGCTAAGAAAGCGGCTCGCCGGGTCCACCTTGCCGCCGATATCGTCGAGGAGCATGCCTACCTGGCAAAGTCTTGCCGCCTAGAGCAACCATACAATCCTCGCTCAGGCGTTCCTCCCTGTGAAATGGCCCATGTTGTCCCCGTGTCCGAAAGCATGCCAATGATGGCGGCAAACATGTGGGACATCCAGCTCCTGCTTTTCTCCCTCTTGATGGTTGGACTATATTTTCTCTTCAAGCTATCCTCTAAACTTAGAAATCTCTATAATTATGCATCGCTTTGCTCCAAACATAACACCAAGAACTAGAATAAACAATTAACGTTTTAAAAATCAACCATTGCCTTTATTTTTAAACAGTTTTTCGATTTAAAAAGGTAGTCATGGCCAACAGAGAAAGAATATATAAACTTATTTTCTACACCGTAGACTGCAGAGAGAAAAGAGTAGACTCCACTTAAATTTTCTTACGTTTCTTAAACCCACCATAGTTCTTATTTCTATAATAAATTTATTTTATTACATATTATGTTGTCTTTTTTAAATTTGCGTTTACATAATCTAGAACCTTTGGATATCTTTTTAGCTTCTTAAGATATTACTTACTAATTTTATGTTTTGGAAGGTAAACTTTTAGAACTATTTACATTTAACTCTTAGTTTAATAAGCCTCTGCCACAACATTGCTAAATGTATAATATACGGGCGCTGGGCTACAACTTAAATCCAGTACTATTTCCCGCCATAATCCCTATTAAATATACTAATCTAATCATTCAGAGTAATAACAGTATTTCTTACCACCCCACACCTTAGAAAATACAAGCTTCTATATATTTAATCCAATCATTTAACTTATGATATTGGCATTTGGGTTTAAGGTTGTCTTATAAGGTATCACATGTAATTTTTAATAGTTTTAGCTGTAAATTTTCCTAAGTTGTTTGAATAAAA